>JARACY010005001.1:0-23934 GCA_029255725.1 Scrobipalpa atriplicella | reverse complement strand
TATAGAACACTCGTTCATTAATCCGACGATCTTCGTTGATCGATCTTACCGCTCTGATGTAGCTTAACATTAATAAGACACTCCCAACAGCCGCAGAATAACAGTCTCCTTTTACGGCAGTTTGTGTAATTGGCAAGAGAATTAATTAAGCAAATGCCGCCTGCACAACAAACGTTTAATTAAGTACAAATGACTTGTCGTTTTACCTTATTCTAGTACGCTCAGTTTGAGTACCGTCGTTGTTGAAGTTATATCTGCGGCACGTGTACTTTCAACGTCAGGATACGACCGAAACGATTCCGCAGAATATTCGCTTTTATGCGGCAATGAAACGGGGAAACAGGAAAGGATTAGCGGTGTAAAATGTAGATACATATTTTCTCAGCTGCAGAGATAGGCCTTGTTTACAAAGGCTCTCGGTAACAATCGTGTCACTGTAGAATAAAAGAAGGCTGTACTCTCTGTATAGTATCTTCTCCCTCAGCGTGTGTTCAGGGGCCGAGGAATATTAACCCTGACGGGAACAAAGAGACACTGATGCAATATGGATGAGCTACAATATTAAACTCAAAGGGAAATGGAAGGTGTTTGCGAGATTTTTATTCCTTTACTGTCTTTTTCCGCTCAGTATTAGATGCTTTTCCTCTTTGTGTTTTACTTTATTTCTCACCGCAAAAGAAATTTCTTTCCATAAAGTGTATATTATTTTCCCTTTTGCAAGCGCTCGTTGCCGCAAAGTCATTTTATTCTATTGGGTTCTGTGGATGGATACAAAAAGTAAAACAAGCAAGTAAACACTGTTGCGGAAAAATATTTTCTATTATCATTTCATTTTAGCGACACACGCTCAACCTTAATTTATTTTACCCCAAAAATAATAACCGGTAATCTTGACAATTCTCGTGTTCCTTCCTTATCATTTCCCGCCTTGTGTTGGTGGAGATATTTTTCATTTTTCCGGGAGAGGCCCGTGGCGCCGAGTTGTCAGGATTTTGCGCGATTTAGATAAAATTGTATTCAATTTTGTGCTCAGATATACTTTGATATTCCATTTCACGTTCTATTTCAGAATGCGGACCATTTTGCGGTTGCAGTAAAATTATCTGCTAAATTAAACGTTTTATAAGTCCATTTATTTTGCGGTTCAATTAAGGTTTTTATTAATGGCTTTGTCACTTTTTCACGTCGGTTTAGTTAATTAATCAGCGGAATAAAGTGACAGATTGCCTCAATCTGAGCGGACAAGTTGACAAATCTAGTTTACTTTTGCTCTAATTTTGGTACTCGACCCTGAAAAACTGCGAGTAGGTGGTGTTTTAATAAATCAGTTACACATGAATTTTAATACAACCTGTATTGATGAGTTTTTTTGTCTGATTTGTTACACTGTTAATTAAAATGTTGATTGGCTTGCTACTTTATTAACATGAATGAAACATGTTATTAAAAAACTCGTAAAACATTGCTAACACTTTGGACACTAAATAGACTGAGATGTTCTATTTAGTTATTTTTATCGCGTATGTGGCGATATTGCTGATATTTTTTAGGATGTTTATTGCAAACTTCCCGTGTGTTGGTCTGTTTTTGTTTACACCTTCAGTGATTACTATTTTTATTCCTTGTGTTGTGTTACGGAATATTTATTTTTGATTATTTGCTCCGCCGGATGCGAAGATATTTATTTTCTTCACGTTTTCCTTTGTTTGTGGGAAAAACGTAAATGTTTTTATTATAGCTGTGGATGGTAGATGGAAAACAATTAAACTTCTGTAATACAATATTGTTTTACAGAAGATTAATCACACCTATCCGTCATCTGTAGGAAGATCCCATACCATTTCTCTTTTTTCGGCAGCTAACTGCCAAAGCTAGTTACAAAATCCAAACCCAATAAGTTCTCAATGTAGATAAACCCATTCTATCATTGAATTTGTTGAAGTTGAATTGAAGATGTTGTCTTGACTACGGTGTCCCGTTGGCAATTCGCTCGCGCGGGTATCGCGTAACGGGCCCACGTCGTCGCTTCATGCGTTGCAGCATCTTACTCGGGTTATGCGAATGCGATGCTGACTGATTTAATATCATTTACTGGGTCATTTTCTCATGTGATTTTAATCATTCATTATCTGACAAACCCTCGCAACCCCTCTACCAAGGAGGATAATAATCTCCTTGCCCTTACTCACCAACCCGACCAAGCCCGGCGAAGATGTTTAGAATTTTTACTTGGACAAATCCACGGGATTATTTATCAACTTACTATAATAAAAAAAGTTGGTACCTAACATGATTTACTGACCGATCTTCACATACTTTTTCTTTAATACTATTTAAATAAATAAAAAATGTTTATGTAAAAAGGCACGAAGCATAATGTTATTTCAAAGTTCACCGATTCCTTAGAAATTCTCCAAAAATCAGGATAAGATAAACATTTTGATAGGCCTGGGCTTGTTTAGAACCCTTCCATCCACCCATCATTTGGTATACTATGCACACACGTCATGAATATCTTATCGACAGGGCCTTAAGGTGCTAGCTTGTTTACATACGTAACAAAAGTACCGAAACTTGCTATTTACATAGTACTCAATTTAATTTCTCTCCTTGTAGGATACTAGCTTTCTGCCAGCGGTTTCACCCGCTGCTAAGTAAGTTTTCCCGTGGGATTGACGTATTTTTCGCGGTAAAAAGGTAGTGTAGCTAGAAGTTTATATGTAGTTTTTTTTTCGTCCAAAATCAAAATCATCTACAGAAATGCGTTACGATATGAACCATCATCATCCATTATAATTAGCAATTAATAAGCATACTCACAGAATATAATTAGGTATTTCATTATTCTAGTTTGCTTTGATGTTGACTACAGCCTATCAATTTAAATAATAATAATTAAATGCATCGGTCGTTTCCTAAAATTAGCAGCTTGAAGGAGTAATAAAAAAATTATATTCAATCATGTTTCGTTGTGAATTATATATTTTTCGGTCTTAGCAAGTATGTTTATTCTTTTTTGGGTGTATTTTACTAAGTTTCAAGGGTTCTTATCCTCTGGATTTGCCAATAATTGGTTCGTGTTGGCCACACCGTACAAGTCGCGGGATTGGCTGGATTACTGATCCGAACGTTCTCCCGCCCGTTATTGCACCTTTTAACTGAGTTATTATTTCGCTGGCTCGGCGAAAAGCCAAGACTGCTATGGGTTTATTTAGCTGGCTTTTTGAAATATCCACACTATCTATCTTACCTACAGAACTTAGGCGCTGAATCGCATTCTAATTTTGAACCAGATATAGTTTGCATCCTAAACCTACTTAGCTTTTTACTGTGGGCAAGTAATAGGTACTGTTGATATTTATATAGCCTGTATAGTAGCTGTTCAATAGTAACAGTGGTGTAAACGCAGTGTAAGCGATTCCATGACAAGTATTTTATGCACGGCCATCACATCACGCTAGGCCATTGACTTTTGACTCTGACGTGACGAGTGATTGTAGATTCACAACATGAAACGTAAAGTTCACTAGAAGCTGAACAAGTCACGCGATCCCGAACTCGCAATACATAACCAGATTAAGGTTACGAAGGATAAACGTTTTACGTAAACCGCAGTTACATTATTTGCCACGCTTCCACCCCTTTAATGGGAAAAGTTACGTGTTTCGGAATAGTCTTGACTGTGTCTTTGATATCGCTTTCTTAATTAATATCATTATACTGAACACACCGGGAAAGAAAAACGACTCTCCACAAAAGCTTTCGAACTTTCGGCTTCCGATTTCCGAACTTTCGGCGTCGATAAAAACTTAAGGTGGTTTGTTGAGCTCGGTGGCGCCCACACAAGTAATAAATTTATTGTGTTTCAAATACAAAAAAAAACATGATTATTTGAATTTTTGCGCAATCCATAAGTTTACTCCATAAGTCCATACTTAAATATCTAAGCTTTGAATGTCGATGTGGCCACTTTTAGCAAGATCGACATTCAAAGCTTAAGGTGTTGCACCTTAAGATATTGAGTGTGAATTGTGAACTTATATGAAGAATTACTTGCGCAAAACATAAAATTATTAATGAAAATGTTTGTATTTGAGACACAAGATTTTTTTATTTGTGGGGGCAGCACCGGGCTCATCGTTTCGCCTTAACTCCACAATTTTAGGAACAATATCCGACGGCTCGGCCGCGGAAACCGTTCCACGTTTATACCCACCATTAAATAAGTACGCTCATTGATTTCTGCGTTTAACGATACCATTATTCCTGTTTCAGGTAATTACGCCGACCATACGAGATCCATTGAAACGTTTTCAAGGTTTGTTGCTCGTGTGTTTAGCTGCTATCACTTGTGCAAATATTTACATTCACGTTAGATGCGCCATTGTACTCCTACGCCGCTATGAAATAAGAATATTCAAAGCTACAAGATGAACAAATTGCTTAACGACCCGACCCGAAGTTTCTCATTTATTTTTCCGACTTCCCAAACAGAAACTCCTAAATTTAGCATAAAATATGTCTGACCAATTATTCCTTCTCGTACTAAATGAAAGATGCCATTAAAAAAGCATTAATAACACACAATGAATAAAAAAAAATCTATTATCCTCATTTCATGACGATGAGGGTTCTTCTTGGTTTACAAAAGATTTTCCGCAATCCCAGTTTTCTTCAGAGAAACCCAAGATTTTTGTAAAAGCAATTATTTTAATTCTATTTATTATTTGGTTTGTCTCGTTAAATTCTTTTATGGTCTTGTTACGTTTTGAAAAGACATCATTAAGATGAAAGGCTTAGAGAATGGCCTCTGCAAGGAGATTCGTTGAGCGCTCAATTTAAAAGAGAGTAGTCCAGTCAAGGAAGGAAAGTTTATAGTGTTTTCCCGGTTAGTGCTGTCGCGTTTATTCGGTTCGTTGCCTCGGCTGAAGTGCAACGGGCTCTCTTAAATTGTTTACGTCTCCCGCCTCGTTTCCCCCCGCCGTAGCTGCTGGCACGCTGAAAAATGTCTTACTCTTTTAAAGCTTTTTTCTTGCGCATCCATTGAGCAATGTTCACTCGCCGAGTAGCGTATTTCATACAAAAGCTGTAGTACCTGTGTACTTTCTTTAACGACAGTGGCTATTAAAGCACGGCTTGAAATATTAAGATTACTGCCGTTCGAGATGGGTTTCATGCCGTAAGCCTTGGCAACTTTATGGAACTATGATTGATATACATTTAAACACGGCCCTCGGTGCCCTGCAGCGTCTGGTCCATTACGTAGATTGTGATTCGACAAGGCGCACGGTGAAGGCTATTTATGCCCATATAATAATGGAATTTGCTGTGCATAATCCGATAACCTTGTTTTTATAGAACACTCGTTCATTAATCCGACGATCTTCGTTGATCGATCTTACCGCTCTGATGTAGCTTAACATTAATAAGACACTCCCAACAGCCGCAGAATAACAGTCTCCTTTTACGGCAGTTTGTGTAATTGGCAAGAGAATTAATTAAGCAAATGCCGCCTGCACAACAAACGTTTAATTAAGTACAAATGACTTGTCGTTTTACCTTATTCTAGTACGCTCAGTTTGAGTACCGTCGTTGTTGAAGTTATATCTGCGGCACGTGTACTTTCAACGTCAGGATACGACCGAAACGATTCCGCAGAATATTCGCTTTTATGCGGCAATGAAACGGGGAAACAGGAAAGGATTAGCGGTGTAAAATGTAGATACATATTTTCTCAGCTGCAGAGATAGGCCTTGTTTACAAAGGCTCTCGGTAACAATCGTGTCACTGTAGAATAAAAGAAGGCTGTACTCTCTGTATAGTATCTTCTCCCTCAGCGTGTGTTCAGGGGCCGAGGAATATTAACCCTGACGGGAACAAAGAGACACTGATGCAATATGGATGAGCTACAATATTAAACTCAAAGGGAAATGGAAGGTGTTTGCGAGATTTTTATTCCTTTACTGTCTTTTTCCGCTCAGTATTAGATGCTTTTCCTCTTTGTGTTTTACTTTATTTCTCACCGCAAAAGAAATTTCTTTCCATAAAGTGTATATTATTTTCCCTTTTGCAAGCGCTCGTTGCCGCAAAGTCATTTTATTCTATTGGGTTCTGTGGATGGATACAAAAAGTAAAACAAGCAAGTAAACACTGTTGCGGAAAAATATTTTCTATTATCATTTCATTTTAGCGACACACGCTCAACCTTAATTTATTTTACCCCAAAAATAATAACCGGTAATCTTGACAATTCTCGTGTTCCTTCCTTATCATTTCCCGCCTTGTGTTGGTGGAGATATTTTTCATTTTTCCGGGAGAGGCCCGTGGCGCCGAGTTGTCAGGATTTTGCGCGATTTAGATAAAATTGTATTCAATTTTGTGCTCAGATATACTTTGATATTCCATTTCACGTTCTATTTCAGAATGCGGACCATTTTGCGGTTGCAGTAAAATTATCTGCTAAATTAAACGTTTTATAAGTCCATTTATTTTGCGGTTCAATTAAGGTTTTTATTAATGGCTTTGTCACTTTTTCACGTCGGTTTAGTTAATTAATCAGCGGAATAAAGTGACAGATTGCCTCAATCTGAGCGGACAAGTTGACAAATCTAGTTTACTTTTGCTCTAATTTTGGTACTCGACCCTGAAAAACTGCGAGTAGGTGGTGTTTTAATAAATCAGTTACACATGAATTTTAATACAACCTGTATTGATGAGTTTTTTTGTCTGATTTGTTACACTGTTAATTAAAATGTTGATTGGCTTGCTACTTTATTAACATGAATGAAACATGTTATTAAAAAACTCGTAAAACATTGCTAACACTTTGGACACTAAATAGACTGAGATGTTCTATTTAGTTATTTTTATCGCGTATGTGGCGATATTGCTGATATTTTTTAGGATGTTTATTGCAAACTTCCCGTGTGTTGGTCTGTTTTTGTTTACACCTTCAGTGATTACTATTTTTATTCCTTGTGTTGTGTTACGGAATATTTATTTTTGATTATTTGCTCCGCCGGATGCGAAGATATTTATTTTCTTCACGTTTTCCTTTGTTTGTGGGAAAAACGTAAATGTTTTTATTATAGCTGTGGATGGTAGATGGAAAACAATTAAACTTCTGTAATACAATATTGTTTTACAGAAGATTAATCACACCTATCCGTCATCTGTAGGAAGATCCCATACCATTTCTCTTTTTTCGGCAGCTAACTGCCAAAGCTAGTTACAAAATCCAAACCCAATAAGTTCTCAATGTAGATAAACCCATTCTATCATTGAATTTGTTGAAGTTGAATTGAAGATGTTGTCTTGACTACGGTGTCCCGTTGGCAATTCGCTCGCGCGGGTATCGCGTAACGGGCCCACGTCGTCGCTTCATGCGTTGCAGCATCTTACTCGGGTTATGCGAATGCGATGCTGACTGATTTAATATCATTTACTGGGTCATTTTCTCATGTGATTTTAATCATTCATTATCTGACAAACCCTCGCAACCCCTCTACCAAGGAGGATAATAATCTCCTTGCCCTTACTCACCAACCCGACCAAGCCCGGCGAAGATGTTTAGAATTTTTACTTGGACAAATCCACGGGATTTATTTATTAAATACTATAATAAAAAAAAGTATGGTACCTAACATGATTCTGACCGATCTTCACATACTTTTTCTTTAATACTATTTAAATAAATAAAAAATGTTTATGTAAAAAGGCACGAAGCATAATGTTATTTCAAAGTTCACCGATTCCTTAGAAATTCTCCAAAAATCAGGATAAGATAAACATTTTGATAGGCCTGGGCTTGTTTAGAACCCTTCCATCCACCCATCATTTGGTATACTATGCACACACGTCATGAATATCTTATCGACAGGGCCTTAAGGTGCTAGCTTGTTTACATACGTAACAAAAGTACCGAAACTTGCTATTTACATAGTACTCAATTTAATTTCTCTCCTTGTAGGATACTAGCTTTCTGCCAGCGGTTTCACCCGCTGCTAAGTAAGTTTTCCCGTGGGATTGACGTATTTTTCGCGGTAAAAAGGTAGTGTAGCTAGAAGTTTATATGTAGTTTTTTTTTCGTCCAAAATCAAAATCATCTACAGAAATGCGTTACGATATGAACCATCATCATCCATTATAATTAGCAATTAATAAGCATACTCACAGAATATAATTAGGTATTTCATTATTCTAGTTTGCTTTGATGTTGACTACAGCCTATCAATTTAAATAATAATAATTAAATGCATCGGTCGTTTCCTAAAATTAGCAGCTGAATGAACGAGCTGAATTGAATAACTGAATTAATGTGACTCGTGGATTGACCAGTCATGTTATGATTTTTTTTTAATTTCATTACATTAGTAACCCTCCTCGTTGAGGTGTGGAAAATTGGAATTTGTTTTGTTATTATAATTACAATAACAAAAGATTCTTTAAATAAAACTACCTTGATTTGTAGTTGATTTAAAACTCCGTGTTTCAATTTGTTCGTTTTTTTCATGTGTAATTGTAAAAAAATATTTTTAATTACTTGGTTGATGTGACTGAAGTGGTTTTTATTCTGTCGTGACGAACGACACAATGAAAGTCTTATATGCCGCTGACGTGGTTCATGTAAAGACCACGAGCGACTGGAACCAACGGCACAATAGATGGAAATATAATATGGCAATCGAACCTACGACCTATTGTCGAGAGTCAAGGCTCAAACCACTGAGGCAGTTGGAGTGGTTAGTTAAATAAGCTTATATTAGCAAGAATGTAGCCAGCCCGACCACATGCTCTATGCTTGCGCAACTCGATCCACTAACTTACTCCATCTTTTACGGTATTTGCTGAGAAATCGTTGGTATTGCGAACGTTTAGAGAATGTACTTACTTTAGGACGATAACAAGTTTTTTTTTTCTACTTTATAAAGATCATGCAGTAAACTTTACGTTATTTATTTTCATACAGCGAAGAGAAATTTTGATTCGCCAGTTTGGTACTCTAAAAGGTACTTTCTTTAAACACCTATTTATCAACTGAAAGTATTTAAACATCAACCAATAATAGTTGTAGGTAGTTGATTATAATCTTCTCATCCGCTCTACACTTTTAATGGCTGTTTTATTATTTATCATTGCTAAAAAAAAAACTACTAATTACTCTGTATTAGGTCCTACTACTGTATAGGTTCTTTACAACTTTTCCCCATCAAAACATCGCAGCCCCTACTATTCATTTTCGAAATTGTAATATCGTGACTCGCTAACCTAACAAAGCGAGTAATAAAACCGCGCATATCATTACAACGCAAATGAAATTACAACCTTTGCGGCAACATTAGAAAGTGACGTTTCGTTTCGTCACAAGCTATTCGTTGCGATAATGGCGGTGTGGCGAGTGAAGCTACATCTACAGACTGCTAATACATACGAGATGAAAAAGAGATCGCTTTATTTCTTAAAGAATTCTACAGATTTTTCTTTTCGTCACAAGTTTTAGGAATGAGTGAAGCTACATCAACATCAGCAACATTTATAACATTGGCGAGATGTTCTGGATTGAAAAAGATATCAGTACCTCGGATTCTGCTTCTCATCACATGTTAGCATAGGAAAGCCTCATGTTGTAACAGTTATGTTCAGCTTAAGGTTTTGCTAAGAGGAATAAGTTTGAATAGAAAAGAGATGAAAAAAGAAATCTAGAGCACATTTATTCACAAGGCCGAGAAATTTCCCTTGTTGTCTTATCTGCGATAGTGACTGACACTGCAACAGAGATGCTTATAACTGGTAATAGGCATAATAGTTGGCCGAGGCGTGGGAGTCAGTCGCATTGTGTTTTAAATGTCACGACGCTTTTTACACTGATGGACTGTTCCGTGTAACGGAACGGAACAGTACACAGTACGGTCATTGCGAATGCCACTGTTTACTAAATGAATGGTAACAAAGCAGAGGAAAGATTTTCCAGTTTTGACTGCCTAGTAATTGGCCAATACCATTAGAGTAGCAATCTAGACTCAAATATTTGAAATGCAAATATTTGTTATTTATTTTTAAAACATTTTTATAGTTCTTTATTCTGTTTTTGTTTGAATTTTTATTCAGTATTCTGTTTTGTTTGTCTGATATGTCAATCGAACAGTTTTTTGTGTTTTTGAATTATTATTGCCTTAGAGCAACACGGCCTTCCGCTCGCCCGGATTATTGCACATAATATATTGAATATCAGATGTTAACAGATCTAAACATAGACTTCGTTATAAATGTATTTTAAACTTAATCGAGATAGGTATTTTTATGTAACTTCCTATTCTAAGCAAGTATGATGCAACTTATATTGCATAGCGAATCTAAATGACATCACGCCATTCGTTCATGACTTACATGATCATATCATTGTTTTAAACTCATCATTCATGTTTAAATTCCCTAGCTTTATTTTAAAGATTCTGTGAATAATCATGTATCCGCAAACAAAGCATATACTACGTAAGCAAGTAATTTTTTTAATGTGCTCATCATCGTCATCTTCCTTGCCTTTTTCCCGTATTTCACGGTGTCGGCTACCTTAATCTAGGGGATTGAATGAGGTACTGGTTTTTACACAGAGCGACTGCCATCTGACCTCGCAACCCAGAAACCAGAAACTAGACCCAATCCTAGATTAGGTCGACTTCACACACAACCTTTGAATATCTTCGTAGGCGTGTGCAGGTTTCCTCACGATGTTTTCCTTCACCGTAAAAGCGCCGAATAAACGCGTACCTACATATGAAATTCGAAAATCGAAAAACACATTGGTACGTGGTGGGATTCGAACCACGACCTCCTGCACAGGAGGCCGCGGCCCTATCCACTACACCATCGGGTTTCTGTTTTTTAATGTGCTCATTAAGCTAAAGTATTTCGGAGTACATGCTGCAAATGGAAATTTTAGAGTAAAATTGTTAATTGTTACAATTTTGGTAGAAGATCACTTCATTTAGTAGAATTTGGTTCATTAAAAGGCTTGATTTTAACTTCGTAATTTGGCCAGCGGTTGACAATTTAAATTGGGTAGCTAAACAACTTTTTAATTGTTTTCTTGAATTTCCACGGTTTCTTTGTTTGCCATACAAGGGTCGGTTCGTAATTACTTCTAGCCTATTATAATTATTAATAAACAAGATTTGAAAGTACGTGGCTCGTTCAGGTCAAGGACCATTGTTTGGCGTGTTCCCATTGTCGATGGCAAATTGGAATATGTAACAATCAATCATTCTGCGTTGTTCAACATGTTCATTTCGTAGTCCTGGTAATTGAAATATCAGGACTATGAAATGAACCGTGTTGAATCACGTCAGTCAGAAATGCTACATAAAATTCGAAAAATATTTCATCTTTAATAACGAAAGTCGGTTCTAATAGCCTTTCCAATATGCCTTTTTTTGCGTATTCCGTACGTTAACGTCAATTACTACGGTTATACGCAACATTTTCACAAAAAATCTACCAAAATAAAAGCCTGTTACGATACTCGCAATAAAATGCATAGAATAATTTTCGTTGAAAAATGTGATGTATTTATTCGCAACGAATTTACCCTCGGGGTAAGATCTCCCCTTTCCGGGAAAACGCTCGCAGGGTTGTGTCTTATTCAGTGGAAACATTCCTGTGCACGTGGAACGGAACGCAGCCTGCAGACATGAGCTTGCAGCGAATGTGAGTCAGTCGGCCCTTGCAGCCATTGAACTGTGTTGCCATACCTACTAACCCTCAGACAATATCTCCCCTTTCTAGGAAATCCCTCGCATGGTTGTCTTTTCAGTGGAAACATTCCTGTGCACGTGAAACGGAACGCAGCCTGCAGACATGAGCTTGCAGCGAATGTGAGTCAGTCGGCCCTTGCAGCCATTGAACTGTGTTGCCATACCTACTAACCCTCAGACAATATCTCCCCTTTCTAGGAAATCCCTCGCATGGTTGTCTTTTCAGTGGAAACATTCCTGTGCACGTGAAACGGAACGCAGCCTGCAGACATGAGCTTGCAGCGAATGTGAGTCAGTCGGCCCTTGCAGCCATTGAACTGTGTTGCCATACCTACTAACCCTCAGACAATATCTCCCCTTTCTAGGAAATCCCTCGCATGGTTGTCTTTTCAGTGGAAACATTCCTGTGCACGTGAAACGGAACGCAGCCTGCAGACATGAGCTTGCAGCGAATGTGAGTCAGTCGGCCCTTGCAGCCATTGAACTGTGTTGCCATACCTAACTAACCCTCAGACAATATCTCCCCTTTCTAGGAAATCCCTCGCATGGTTGTCTTTTCAATGGAAACATTCCTGTGCACGCCGAACGAAACGTAGCCTACAGACATGAGCTTGCAGCGAATGTGAGTCAGTCGGCCCTTGCAGCCATTGAACTGTGTTGCCATACCTGCTACCCTCAAGCAAGATCTCCCCTTTCTGGAAACAGGGTTGCGTCTTATTAAATGGAAACATTCCGGCGTATGTGGAGTGGAACGCAGCCTGCAGACACGTGCTTGCAGCCAATGCGAGTCAGTCGACCTTTGCAGCTACTGAACTGTGTTGCGAATGTTGCGATTGGTATCATTTCATGTTTCCTGCGCTTTTATTTAAAAGCAGTGTTACCTACAGTGTTTATTGAGGAAAAATGTGCGCGAATGGGGACCACATAATTTAGGCCAGTCAGCCTCAACGGACATTAACCAGATTGATAGACAATAGGAATAACGCTGAATTCCCACATATTGTAAATTTTTCGAGTCAATGTGCCATTTGATTGCTGCGCAAATGGCTGACAAATCCGCTCCGAAAAACGAAATTACCTTTGCTATTTTTAGACATTATTTTTTATTTGCATTGGCTGCTATTGGCGAACATATTCATTTGCTTTGCGTAGTTACATCATACCATGACATGGAAACTAGCATTACATCTATAAAAACACGTGGTATGGTGACATGGCAACACAGCTACCGAGACTTGTTTCCACGCCAAGACACTTTAAAAAAAAAACGAGATTACAACTAGCATTTGCATTCTGTCAATATCCGGACCCGCGGGGCGTGCCTACTCTCCCGTAACAACGCGATTAGCATTCCGCCACCTCTACGGGGATTGCCGAAATGTCTGCTTTTAAAGTACACCGTAAAAAATGCCTTTACTTTTACTGTAGATCAAAATTCTGCCCACAAAAACTGTACTGTACCTACACAGTAAAAAATGTCTCTACTTGTACTAAAAATCTAAATACCGGCTTTTTTATTCTTTACACCTAAATCCGTAGAAATCATACCACGAATTACATTCAAATTGATTTTCGGTAAATAAAGTAGTAAAACTATATAACTTACTTACTTTACTGTCCGAATGTAAGAGGTCGACGTATTGAATCTATCCCAGTTTCTGATCTTAAAGTTTCACATCACAGACCGCATAAATATTAAAGAGGAAAAACACGAATCATATTTTTAGAGCGAGCGCTATACGAAATACATTATATGAAACCTGATGCTTTTACCGTTTATTTTCGGTACACGTTTCCAGTGAAATGTGAAACTTTAAAAGATTTATAATACGTAGGTGACACAGATTACTTATGAGCGTAGGTGACAAGTAAACTGAATGCTTTTTATTTTTCTGACTGAATCACGCGGTTACTCAACTCACTATACTAGTTCCTTTATCACAGAAAATCGAAGGTATATTTAAACTCGAGAGCATCTAATAAAAATGGAAACTGCCACTCAAAAGTTGTTAGTCATGCCTACACGCCCTCGAAGTGAAAGCCCAAGACTCATCTTAGACCACCTTCATAATAAAAAATAGAAATAAAAAATACCACCGAAAAGCTTGCGTAAAACGTATTGCTGATATTTGCAACTGTATGCGTTATCCAGAAGTTTATACAAAATGACGACTCAATAAATTCCGTGCTTATGCTGTTATGACTGCGGCGATAAAGAGAGAATTATTGTCGGGGGTGTAAAGACACCCTGTCGATAAAAAAGAATACATTTCACAGTAATTTTTGCCTCAATCTAATGGGTTGTTTTATGCGAGGGCGTCGAAACGCTGCAAATTAGATTTAAGTTAATGGCCTTTGTGTTTAAGACAGAATAATAAGTATCTCTAAATACTGGAAAGGTTTATAAAGCTGGTAGAATTGGCTACTTTCCAACTAGTCAAATCAGCAACTTTTTATGAAATGTCAAAAACGCTTTTTTGTATGAAAATAGTAAATTATGACGTCACATTTTAGTAAATATTGACTAATCAAATCAATAACTTATATACTTTTAATTCGATTGTTAAAATCGAAATGTGCATTTTTTCTTAAATGATGAATGAAATCCACAATATTTTTAGCCATCAGTTTTAAGTATAAACGTTTTGAATTTTTTAAGCTACCCAGTCAAGTACCCAATTACTTGATTTGTTATCTATAAAGTTTGCAATATCTTTATGCTTATTTTGTGAACTATCAAGATTTCGTGAACTAAATCTTTGAGGTATTAGAATATCTTTTAGTTTTGAATAAATATTCAGTTGACTAGACAGTGTAGGGACAGGACAAGACAAGAGAACTACCTAAGTACCTACCAACTGAGCTGTAGAGCCAGTCAATATATTCCTTCTCATTTGCATATCTTCGAACCGCATTACTTAGTACGCACAAATTAAATTTCAGGAAAGGCTTTATTTATTTTGCTCTGACGTCATATTTGGTGACATCAGCGTAATTTATGTGATCACATTTCCACTCGGGAGGTGATATTGAAATTTATGAGTTGCTACAATCTCAGCGACATGGCGACATGTTACATTTGTTATGAACATGCTATAATTGAACGTAAATCTCAATGTTTTTTTTTTGTATTTACGTTGTTACCTTATTTCAATCTAAAACTAAGTATGTTCCTTATCACCTGGCGAACTAAACGCTAATAAATAAATAAAATTAGATTCCGATTAATGATATACATAAATGCTTGCCTTTGAGTGTATTCCCTCGGGAAAATATGTTATATCGTTGGCAAAGTGGCGCAATGGAAAGCTTTTTTAATACCTATAGGTAGCTATAGTTATGATTGCTAGAGTTCACCCAATTATTCAAAGAATCTCTGAACCCAATCAGATCTCTATAACTGACCCTCTCTGACCCTCTATGATACTAATACCCAAAGCTATTACACTTATTTAGTAAACGAGATAGAGAAACATACATAATCGAGTATACGAAGCTGTACCTTAACATGCTCAAATTGGAATTTAAGGTACCGCGATTCCGACGTAATAACGTACCTTTTCTATTACCTTAAGCTCCTCTGCGTATACATGAATACGCTAAGTCCCTGGTAATACTGACAAATGGGGCTCGAGTCGAGTGTGTTGCGCAAACGTCGAGATATCTCGATAGTGGATCGTCAGCGTAGTTATTTCTTCTTTTATAATATGCAGGGTCGCCTTTGTTCGATCCGTCCGGATGAATGATCCCTCCTAAGAGCTTATTCAGCTGGACCAAACACCCTGGTCGTAAGTCAGGCGGGCCCTTGTAGATAGACGCTTCTGAGTGAATTTATTCCAGTCACTATGGATTAGATTAGACTAGAGCAAGCTCAATGTGTGTCTACTCACTTATTCAAGTCTAAAATTACACACAATCACTAATAATCTAATCATTTTAATTTTCTATTTAAGTTCATTTTCATATTTTCATTTTAAGTTTTCAGCGTTGTATCATCGACTCACTACGCTTTTTTTGGGCCAAAATCAGAGTCAAGGACTTGCCTGCCAATCTTTCAAAAGTATGTAATGGTTATCAGCTGAGTTTTTTTTTATTGAGACAAGTCTTAAATCAAATAAGTATTTCTTAAAAGAATTGCTTAGAACACGACCACTGAAGGCAGTTAACGTAATACTGAAATAGGGTCTGACTGTTTCGCAACGCAAACATCTACTTAAGAGTTGTTTGATAGATTGATCATCATCATAATTAGGGACTTACGTTAGTTATAAAACAAGTTTTACAAATCATCTTGCATCATTGCTTTGCGTCATACTAAACACCAGTCAGAATAAGCAAACAATTCAGGCATCGATTTATCAAATGTTTATGTCAACATTACCCGTAAGTATGTTACGATACACATAAGAATTACGTAATGTGCAGCAAATTTATATAAACATATTATTTTTCATGAAATTGCCTTTATTAAGACTTTATTTTACCTACTAACCGGTCGTTAAAGCCATAGCTGGACACATTTATCGTAATTTAATATAAACGTCGACCACTGGATTGAACTTGTACGCTATTTATTAAAGTTACATCTAGAAACACGGTCCGTCGTATAATCTTTCGCAAAGCTTCGCCTGCAAATTTCCTACATAGAGCGTTTGTGTAAATCTCGAATCAGGGTTTTTACGGCTGGATTCTTTTAGGATTTTCTCATAAAACTAAACATTTTCTGGCACCGTGTAGTAAAGTAAAGCAGATTTATGTGTGGTCATAAAAAGTTTACCTGATGTAGGTACTCTTATCTAAATGCAAAATGCAGACATACTTACTTGCGTGTAGGCGTAGTAGTAGGTATTGCATCATTAGATATTTACATGGAATTCTAGCATGTCGATTGCCCTTTGCCATTCACACTTACTACCTTTACGGCGCGACTCGGTCGAGAGCCCTTTCGAAGGATTTTATAGCGCCGTGCTGCTGACGGCTTTATAGCCCTGTAGGATCCAATAAGGCCCTTGAAACGTTACAGCCAAATTTTCATTCTTGACACCCGCCGCTTTATATAAACCAGATTGTTTTTTCCTAAAATGAATAGAATCCAAAATGGGGTGCGTTTTTGCAAAACAAACGGAAACACGTAACAAGAAACAACGTACTGCGGTACATATCTACGATACCATCAAATCTTTCGACGCAAGTCTGATACGACGTTATATGAATAATTTATTCGGTTATTATCGCGGCCCTTTGTTCTATTATTTCTTGAAGTCATTCCTACGCGGCGTTGTTCGAGCCTGAGGCTGTTTGGGCTATGCCGTATAGAATGTTTGCCAACAAACACAGCCCACTAACACCGCACGATCGTTATCTCCCGCCAGAGAAAACTTCAGAATGTGCTGAGTACTTAATCATTTCATAACTCCGTGTCAGTACTAATGTTCCTCGGAAACATCCTTTTTATTTGCCCTCCTGAGAGCAAAGTTCGCGGCGTACATCTTAAGACTTTGCTCCGTGGAGATAATTCCCTGTAATGGTGGGATTAGTCAGTGTCGGGGTACCTACTACAGCCTCTCCTGATGACAAATGGGAAGAGTGGAGATGCGTAGTAACTTGTCCAACACAAACAAACAAACTCGGACACGTCACTCGAGACTCCGCAAAGTTAGATTTACGATTGAATCGGAACTTTTCCGTTTCGGCGTCATTACAAGTGGAAAGTTTCTTTATAAGACTCGAACGTTACTGGGTAAGAGATGGGTAGGGTAGGTATGTGTATATCAACTTGCATAGTTTACTTTGTCGTGTCGGCACTTCACATGATTAAATAGAATATTAATGAATAAACCTAGGAATGTAAAAAAAATATTCTAAAATATACGGCCTTTTCCTCTGTTGGTTTCTTTATCGATTAAGAGTGGTGCGCTGATGTGATTTGGACTAATTCCAGTTTACTCCGGTTGTACCTACAATCTTCCCTATTCTCTTCGGACTGTATTCGTATATTCTCGTCCCTGGCGTGGCCTTATCTGCGCAATTCGTTCGGGACCCTGCATCCCCCGCCAGCGACGCTCCAACTCCACATAAAATTGATCCGCATCTAGATTCCTGTAAATTGGAGTGCATTGAATTAATTCTGTCACTGATTGAAAAGTTGGATGCCGAGGTATTCGGAGGGTGAATATTCAGAGAGGAAATGAAATGGAGCAGTGATAACGCTGCGTGTATCCAATCGATTTTTTCGGTTTAAGTTTCAAGCAGAAGTTGCCGAGCCCTCGTTTTTGCTGTAGTCTCCCCGCTCGGGGCGGAAGACGAATACTCTGACTAATTAACGCGAGTTCATCCCGTTTATCCGAGTTGCAAGAAGTTCTCACGGCTTCATAACAAAAACTTAGCAGGCGCTTCCGAGCACTAACTCGTTGCAAACTTAAATTGGCCGCATAGCCGTTGTTTACAGCCAACTAGCGGCATCCAATGGTCCGGGAAATTATTAAGGCGGGTGGAAGTTGGGCGGCGCCCGCCCTCGATGCGTTGTCATGACGACGCCGCTCGTGAATTAGTTAAACGAATGATGAACTCACCCCGCATGTAAGTACTATCTAGTTGCTATCGATAACGAAGCCTCTATCCGTTTAGCCTTTGTTAGGTTCTACTTTAAATGAACTAACAAAGTTTTGCGTTGTAGAATGAACTCTATCTGCATGTAATAAAACAATATAGTGTTTTTCGTCTGCATCAAAGTAAAGGATCGTTATTCTCGGACCGCTGAGAGCTTGTAATTGTATTCTGCCACATACTAGGGCCGGTAAAAGGTTTGCAATACTGTGGCTCTTTGTTCAAGCACTTTCGAGGGAAATAGATACGCTTGTTCCTTTGATATTGTTTTGACTAGGTTCAGATATACACACATACACAATGCTGGTACATTTTTAACTCGTATTTTACTTTTTCTAGAGTGATCAATCACGTCTTTTATTTCTATTTTTACAATAGGTATTAAATGGAAAGATTTTTTGCATCAGAGTCGAATTTGAAAACCTTACAACAAAAACGAACCTTCCTGTTTTGTCATACAAAAACATAATAATTTTTTTGTTTACAAGACTAGAAGCTTTTTATTCCAACACGATTACTGTGCTATGATACCTTTAATATTTTTCTTTCTTGTATGCTTCTGTCTCTATGAAAATGTTTGCTGTACAGGCAAAAAACAAGAATGCTACGGTCTTTTTGAACACACTTTAGATAAGTGGTTGGTATTCTTTGCAACCATTTTATTTCTCAACTTTATTTAAAATTTAAAGTTACAGACCGCAGCCAGAATGCTTAGCACTGAAGTGATACTGATTAGGATGATATTTGCACCGAGCAGGGCGAGCAGGGCGAGCAGTGTTGATCACAAAACTGAATAAGTAGTTTCGGAATTATTGAAAGTAAAGGTAAAATTATTACTATTGAACAGAATATACTAGATTTACGATTTTTAAACATGTTGTTTTACAAATAATGAATCCCATTTTAACCACAGTCATTATGCATGCATAAAATACTCATAAAATCTTTGCTATGACTTATTACGAAAAGTCAAGTCTTCTGTCAGTCAGCTTCAAAAACTCTTAGGGGTGAAAAATACAAAAATGCTGAAACACGTATAAATAATTTTTTAATCATTAGCCTAAATACAAAATTTGAAGATCCTACCTTCAAAATTGACGGACTTTCATACAAACTTCAACCCCCCTTTTTACCCGTTTAGGGAGGGAAAATCCGGAAATCCTTTCTTAGTGGGAGGTTACATTATAAGAGGAACTTGCTCTCTAAGTTTAACGATTCTAGCGTTAGTAGTTTAGGCTCTGCGTTGATGAATCAGTCAGTCAGTCAGTCAGTAAGGACAAACGATTTTATAAGTTTAGATGTAGTAAATCCTACGTAAAAACCACGACAAAAATAAAAGAGGTCCGAGATAATAGCACGTATAGAAAACATTGTAAATGTAAGCCTTTTCTATCGCAAAAGCGAAATTTTAACGAGGGCATAAAAAGACTTTAAAGGCTGTACTTATAATGCGCTTTTTCAAACTCCCGCAAAGGCCTATTTCATATAGCTTCCATGTACTCGTTGCCATGGAAACCCGAAGGAGTCGGTCGAAGACCTCTTTGTCGCGACATCCAGTAAAGTGAAACAAGAAAGTTGTACTATTAATCCTAGGGAGTTAGTTACTAGCAAGAAAGGGTGCTTAGACGTTCGTGCTGGGAAAAATTGACATTTTAAAGAAAGAAACTTTGTTATTGCTGCCCGTACGTACAGTACATATGTGAAGTATACTTCACAAATTGTATTAATCTTGTTGCACCATAAGTAGTCCTAAAGTTCAGAACTATTGTTTTGAAAAGATTCAAACGAATGCCAATGGAATTTTACCATAACCAAATAACCATACTACCGCTTCGTATATTCGAACTTTTAATATTGTATATTAAAAAATAAACAGAAGCTTTCCTATTATCTATTCAAGATTGCATACATTTCAAATTGTAAAAATAGACCAGCACAACAAAATGTTTCGTTTTCTGCTGGGAATATTAACAACGCAGACATCTCAAACTAACCAGACGACGTCTGCTGCAAAACGTTTGAAATACACATTTTAATTATGAACGAACGTGTAATTTCTTGTTACTCCATTCTCAATAATGGAAATTTAATTATTTTAAGACGGAAGGCGTGGAAGCGTTTAATTTGTTTTCACATCACACGTTAAGCGTGTGTTAAGAGTTTTTGAAGCTGACTGACAGAAGACTTGACTTTTCGTAATAAGTCATAGCAAAGATTTTATGAGTATTTTATGCATGCATAATGACTGTGGTTAAAATGGGATTCATTATTTGTAAAACAACATGTTTAAAAATCGTAAATCTAGTATATTCTGTTCAATAGTAATAATTTTACCTTTACTTTCAATAATTCCGAAACTACTTATTCAGTTTTGTGATCAACACTGCTCGCCCTGCTCGCCCTGCTCGGTGCAAATATCATCCTAATCAGTATCACTTCAGTGCTAAGCATTCTGGCTGCGGTCTGTAACTTTAAATTTTAAATAAAGTTGAGAAATAAAATGGTTGCAAAGAATACCAACCACTTATCTAAAGTGTGTTCAAAAAGACCGTAGCATTCTTGTTTTTTGCCTGTACAGCAAACATTTTCATAGAGACAGAAGCATACAAGAAAGAAAAATATTAAAGGTATCATAGCACAGTAATCGTGTTGGAATAAAAAGCTTCTAGTCTTGTAAACAAAAAAATTATTATGTTTTTGTATGACAAAACAGGAAGGTTCGTTTTTGTTGTAAGGTTTTCAAATTCGACTCTGATGCAAAAAATCTTTCCATTTAATACCTATTGTAAAAATAGAAATAAAAGACGTGATTGATCACTCTAGAAAAAGTAAAATACGAGTTAAAAATGTACCAGCATTGTGTATGTGTGTATATCTGAACCTAGTCAAAACAATATCAAAGGAACAAGCGTATCTATTTCCCTCGAAAGTGCTTGAACAAAGAGCCACAGTATTGCAAACCTTTTACCGGCCCTAGTATGTGGCAGAATACAATTACAAGCTCTCAGCGGTCCGAGAATAACGATCCTTTACTTTGATGCAGACGAAAAACACTATATTGTTTTATTACATGCAGATAGAGTTCATTCTACAACGCAAAACTTTGTTAGTTCATTTAAAGTAGAACCTAACAAAGGCTAAACGGATAGAGGCTTCGTTATCGATAGCAACTAGATAGTACTTACATGCGGGGTGAGTTCATCATTCGTTTAACTAATTCACGAGCGGCGTCGTCATGACAACGCATCGAGGGCGGGCGCCGCCCAACTTCCACCCGCCTTAATAATTTCCCGGACCATTGGATGCCGCTAGTTGGCTGTAAACAACGGCTATGCGGCCAATTTAAGTTTGCAACGAGTTAGTGCTCGGAAGCGCCTGCTAAGTTTTTGTTATGAAGCCGTGAGAACTTCTTGCAACTCGGATAAACGGGATGAACTCGCGTTAATTAGTCAGAGTATTCGTCTTCCGCCCCGAGCGGGGAGACTACAGCAAAAACGAGGGCTCGGCAACTTCTGCTTGAAACTTAAACCGAAAAAATCGATTGGATACACGCAGCGTTATCACTGCTCCATTTCATTTCCTCTCTGAATATTCACCCTCCGAATACCTCGGCATCCAACTTTTCAATCAGTGACAGAATTAATTCAATGCACTCCAATTTACAGGAATCTAGATGCGGATCAATTTTATGTGGAGTTGGAGCGTCGCTGGCGGGGGATGCAGGGTCCCGAACGAATTGCGCAGATAAGGCCACGCCAGGGACGAGAATATACGAATACAGTCCGAAGAGAATAGGGAAGATTGTAGGTACAACCGGAGTAAACTGGAATTAGTCCAAATCACATCAGCGCACCACTCTTAATCGATAAAGAAACCAACAGAGGAAAAGGCCGTATATTTTAGAATATTTTTTTTACATTCCTAGGTTTATTCATTAATATTCTATTTAATCATGTGAAGTGCCGACACGACAAAGTAAACTATGCAAGTTGATATACACATACCTACCCTACCCATCTCTTACCCAGTAACGTTCGAGTCTTATAAAGAAACTTTCCACTTGTAATGACGCCGAAACGGAAAAGTTCCGATTCAATCGTAAATCTAACTTTGCGGAGTCTCGAGTGACGTGTCCGAGTTTGTTTGTTTGTGTTGGACAAGTTACTACGCATCTCCACTCTTCCCATTTGTCATCAGGAGAGGCTGTAGTAGGTACCCCGACACTGACTAATCCCACCATTACAGGGAATTATCTCCACGGAGCAAAGTCTTAAGATGTACGCCGCGAACTTTGCTCTCAGGAGGGCAAATAAAAAGGATGTTTCCGAGGAACATTAGTACTGACACGGAGTTATGAAATGATTAAGTACTCAGCACATTCTGAAGTTTTCTCTGGCGGGAGATAACGATCGTGCGGTGTTAGTGGGCTGTGTTTGTTGGCAAACATTCTATACGGCATAGCCCAAACAGCCTCAGGCTCGAACAACGCCGCGTAGGAATGACTTCAAGAAATAATAGAACAAAGGGCCGCGATAATAACCGAATAAATTATTCATATAACGTCGTATCAGACTTGCGTCGAAAGATTTGATGGTATCGTAGATATGTACCGCAGTACGTTGTTTCTTGTTACGTGTTTCCGTTTGTTTTGCAAAAACGCACCCCATTTTGGATTCTATTCATTTTAGGAAAAAACAATCTGGTTTATATAAAGCGGCGGGTGTCAAGAATGAAAATTTGGCTGTAACGTTTCAAGGGCCTTATTGGATCCTACAGGGCTATAAAGCCGTCAGCAGCACGGCGCTATAAAATCCTTCGAAAGGGCTCTCGACCGAGTCGCGCCGTAAAGGTAGTAAGTGTGAATGGCAAAGGGCAATCGACATGCTAGAATTCCATGTAAATATCTAATGATGCAATACCTACTACTACGCCTACACGCAAGTAAGTATGTCTGCATTTTGCATTTAGATAAGAGTACCTACATCAGGTAAACTTTTTATGACCACACATAAATCTGCTTTACTTTACTACACGGTGCCAGAAAATGTTTAGTTTTATGAGAAAATCCTAAAAGAATCCAGCCGTAAAAACCCTGATTCGAGATTTACACAAACGCTCTATGTAGGAAATTTGCAGGCGAAGCTTTGCGAAAGATTATACGACGGACCGTGTTTCTAGATGTAACTTTAATAAATAGCGTACAAGTTCAATCCAGTGGTCGACGTTTATATTAAATTACGATAAATGTGTCCAGCTATGGCTTTAACGACCGGTTAGTAGGTAAAATAAAGTCTTAATAAAGGCAATTTCATGATTAAATAGAATATTAATGAATAAACCTAGGAATGTAAAAAAAATATTCTAAAATATACGGCCTTTTCCTCTGTTGGTTTCTTTATCGATTAAGAGTGGTGCGCTGATGTGATTTGGACTAATTCCAGTTTACTCCGGTTGTACCTACAATCTTCCCTATTCTCTTCGGACTGTATTCGTATATCTCGATCCCTGGCAGTGGCCATTATCTGCGCAATTCGTTCGGGACCCTGCATCCCCCGCCAGCGACGCTCCAACTCCACAT
>JARACY010005000.1:0-23936 GCA_029255725.1 Scrobipalpa atriplicella | reverse complement strand
CTCTAAAGCTTGTATTTATGAAACTATCTCATGCTAAGATCAAAAGAATGAATATATTATATGAAAATATGAAATTTGACAAGCCTTTTGTACTGAGATGACATTTCTGATACGAACTCAAACTCGCTGTCAGTCTCAAGAGCTAGGCCACTGGTGGCTGAGACGAAGATGACGATAAATGGAGCTCATTGAGAAGCCTGAAAGGCACTGGTATTTTCAACACAGCAACAGCTAAATGCTAGGCAGGCGTGGACTCTGGTTAGTGCAAGCCCGACGCGACAGCCTTATGATATGCGTTCCCATTTGGGGGTTCAAATCTCAACAGGAACTAGGGTTTGAGAACTCATTCGCGTAGATTACCTAGTTGCTACGTAAACATGGCATAAGCCGCCGCCGGCCGTATCAAATGTCTGGGTGCCATATCTGAGCTGAGGGATTAGGGTGGGTAATCCTCTGGCGCCATGCACCTTTTTGCAGTGACCCGCTGCATATGTGGGCGGGGCGCGGTGAAGATTTAAGACTGGCGCTGTTTAATATTTAATTTGTAAAGTTTTCCATTTGACTTCACAGTATATCAGATAGAGACAGAGACAATACTTCAGTCAGAAAAAACTTATTGACTTTTATTGAAAAAAAAATAAGAGAGAAGAGGGTCGATAATGCTGGCTGAATGTCAGTGAAATTAATAAAGGCACGAGGACGGTTGTTTCTTTAAATTGTTGTGGAAGGCTTCCAACTTGTTTAACCGCTTTGATGGCAACGAATAAAAGATTTAGTAAGTTATATTGAATAAAAAATTCATAGGACGATATTATTTTGGAAAAACTGCTTCTGCCTATATGCCTCTCTCTGCTACAGTTTGAGCCTTGGTTTCACGATCTCAAGCTAGTGGAGGGAGATTATTTGCCACGATAGACTCTCATAGTTGACAATATTTATTTGTGAAATTATTGTTCACGGAAGAAGAGAAGTTGAGTAGATTTTTTTTTCTAAGCATGGTGACTGTCGCGCGTGTCTTTGTAACCCGAGGCGCTCCGCCCTGCGCCCGCGCCGGCGCTGCGGTCTCTCGGGTCACTGGAGATCTTGCACGTGACATTCGGACTGTGGTTTTTTTATGTAGAGTTTTTCTAGGATTCCGTCATGTGTGTCCAATCGGCAAACAGGCGCTTTGTCGGCGCGCCGCGGAGTTTCGCCGGGACTATTAATCATAATCACTTCTTTGCTGGGTTGGGAACGATAAAAAAAACATAGAATGTACCAGCTGATTTTGTTCCATATTTGTAAAAGTAAACTGAGAATGAGGGATTTGGTAGACTGACAACCTGTGTCTACCCTACCGACTACCGCAATACACACTCATTGCTATCGAATCGTTTGACTAAAATTTATTGCCATCCCTTTCTGTTCTCTCATGAGAAAAAATTAAAGGTAAAGACTTATAATAGTAAAGTCGTGATTTTTCTAAATACGAATTTCTACCGTAAATCCAAAATCAACCTAAGCAATGGCTAAAACAGTTATTTAGTAAGCTGTTGACGCTCTCTCTGCCCCGTATGAGATACAGACGTGATTAATAACATTTATGTGTATATTAATGTAGTAAAGGAAGGACTAATTCTTGATTGAGTATTTTGAAATATAGGTAGGTAGAGCCATTTAGAACGAAAAGTAGAAATATCTATCAATTAATACGAATTATTTGTTTGATATTTGTATAATTAACCCCATTTTATTTCTTAATTTGTATAGATATTAGTGAATTAAATCATCTTACACAAACTCTATGAAAAAGGAAAATAAAGCTTTTGAAACGACTCTACATTTAATGGTAATGGCAGCTACCGCCATCTAGCGTGCGATAGCGAGAGCAAAGCAGAAGATGTAGTTTCGCTACTCAATGCAAGATGTCGCTAAGAGGCTAGTTTTTAGTTTTAAAAAGTTTGTAATGACGTCATCTTGAACTCCTCAAAATTACAATCAAAAGTTAACTTTAGGCTAAAGATACACAAGTTATCCAAATACATAATCCAAATAAGATTATAATGTTTAAAATAACATGTTAATCAGTAGTATCTATGAACCAACAAATCTTCAGTCGTCCAGTACTGAATGTCACAGTTATCATCAAATAATTAATTGTTATCAACTGGTCGAGACTTTGAAAGCCTTTTTGCACACGACACGCGTTAAGAACTAGTGCCGTGTGACTTGCTGTTAAGACGAAGGTGTAATTTTTCGATATAAAACAATAATTGGAGCAACGCAACGTAGACTAGTTAAGTTAGTCTGCTTTCTGGTTCTATTACATATAATTTCTGTTTCTTAATTTGTGTGTTTATTTCTGTAGTAAATACATATTGTGCGGTGCACGTTGGTTGTTGTTGCATCCACAATTCTACGCTCTTAGTCCCCTTAGTTTTTTTTTTTTATTTGCTAGGTTTTAATATGATTCAACTTCAGAAGGCCTACTGTGAGAAATTATTTTTAGATATATTTCAGTGCCTGAAATATTAAAGCGGACCCCAGCATCAGGCCGGGAAAACGCTAGGCAGAAGAAGAAGATTTCAGTGCGTATGACAAGTGCGTCTTCAGCCACGTGCGCAGTCTTGCCATGTACCTACCTAATACCTAAGCATAATTATGGCGTCCGGTAGATACATGGACAAATACATAGATAAATTGCACTAGAAAGGACGCACATTTTTTGTTTTAGTCCTAAAAAGATTCGTGTAGCTTCTTCAGGACTACAGGAGTGATCCTCCCCTTAACACTTTGCACACGGCCCACTCATTTCGGTTATCAGAGCTCCGGTATCAATTATCTTCGATAGTGTCCGACGTCCCCCGCGGCGTCTCATCGCGTCGCCTGCGCCTGCGCCTGCGCACCACCGGACGGCAAACATGCGTGCGCGCTTGGTAAACTCTTGTTAGGACACTTTCCCAACTGTATTTAAATATTATTTGGATAACAATTATATTCTCGTAAAGAAGTATTTACAGACAAATTAAAAATAAATAAATACCCCCGGCACACAAGTGTCTGTCACACTTGCCACGTTTCCGTGTTGTATTGCTATAACCTTTAAACAAGGAATTATTCAGAGTGGGGGTATTCCTACTCGCCATGTTTCATTTCAGCATGGAATTGAGCATTTAGAAATCTCAATATATCCTCAATGTTCTGGTGGTTGTTTGCGATCTAACTTCTAGAATACTTCTTACAATTTATCGCACCACAGTTTTGTATGTGGATAAAACCAGTTAACAAGCCCATACGTAAGCGGAGGCGAGTTCATACTTAAGCGCTCCATCTGTACTCCATCTCTTCAAAAAACATACATACATATAATCACGCCTTTGTCCCTAATGGGGTAGGCAGAGCGTAAACAACCTAAACAAAGGTCGTTCCGCCACGTCTGACAAGTTTTGAGGGTTATTCCAGAGTGATCTGTATATTGATATACCGACATGACAGGTTGTCAGGCCATCGCCTAAATTACAATACTGAAACCCTCGAATCCCTTAGCTGATTTTTACAGCATGCCCGGGAGGAGATGCAGCTGGCACATTCTATGTTTTTCAATCACTCCCAGTCCAGCATGGAAGTATAGAAAAAAAGAACAGCGTGGGCATAACGCGAATAGCCCACACGTCGTCGGTTGCTAATGTTGCTATGCTAGTTGCTTCACCGCACGCGCTCTGCGCTATCTTCACGATATTCATTTGATAAAACTAAATTGATTTTGTTCTGCTTCACCTTCACGAGTATCAGGGTCAATGACACTAGACTACATAAATGTAGGTCTGCTGTAAGAAATTTCTTTTTAGATATAAGCAGTGCTTGTTGTGTCCTTGTTTTTTATGGCCTGCTTTATAATGATTTTGTGTACAATAAATTGTTAAATAGATATAGATCATGCTTAGTCTTCGCAAAACTTAAAAGTTGATGATGTTTCTTTAGAAAAATTGACCCGAAAGATCGTTATGTTCTGAAGAAATTGTAATTTCATTTCAAAAATGTATTTGCTCTCAAACCTCACTTAAAAATATGTATTTTTGCTTTTGTTAAGCCGTTGTCACTCTGCATAATATGAAAGAGATATAGGCATAATTTTGTGTTTGTTGTATGCCAAATTCATAGGCAAACATACGAGAATTATTACCTACGAGTGTTATGTTAACACGTTGTCGTCTTATGTTGCGTTTCGTAGCATTTTGCTACGGAAATGCTACGTCGTAGTAAACGTAGATTAAATACTCTATATTTCAGACAATTTGAATTCAGAACATTCACACCAAGTTCTTTGCAGTGGGGTGCCGTCAGATAATCCCATGTCACAATACTTACAATTATTACTTTGCTCTACTAATTCCAAAACACCATTTGGAATGGTACCTCGTAGAGGTACATCTTGGGTAAATAGAATTCCGCTTGCATGTGAAGAAGTCTACATAAGCAGTAGTACTGTAGCTATCGTGGTGGGCTGTCTTCAAAACCACGCAAAGAAGTCCAACGCCTATTAGATTGCTGTAATGTGGATTGTCAATACCTTTTAGACTTCTGGAAAAGCTCTCCGTGGTTTCTGCCTTGACTTTAATAACTTAGATAAGTATATCTGATTTTGTAGACAAGAATCAAGGGCAAACCCATTAGAAATTAAAACTAATCTAACTAGATATTGCTTTATCTCGACAGGGATACACGTGGGACAGGCCCCCTTGCCCCCGCAAGGGACCACTCCGCGGAGATTGTGCCTAACCGGCTTCTCTTAAAGAGTTGGATTCCGTTCCGATTCAAACAAGCTAAGCTCACAAGAGCGAAGCACTTGCAAACCAACTGTCATACGGACGCTTCCGTATCTGATGAGTCTGACAGAGGACGAAACAGGTCAACAGACGACGAACCGGTGCGTTTCGTTTTCTCTTACTGTCATCACAAAGGCCAAAGTGCAAAGTAACAAAGGCCGTTCCGCCACGTCTGTCAAGTTTTGAGGGTTCTTTAAGATAGATCTGTATATTGCTGTAGTGACAGGTTGTCAGCCCATCGCCTAAATTGCAATACTTTGTAATTGTAACCCTCGAATCTATTTTGCTGACTTCTAAAGCATGCCCGGAAGGAAAGGCAGCTGGTACATTCTATGCTTTTCTATCGCTCCCAGTCCAGCATGGAAGAAAACTAACTAAGTAGTATTTTTAACTTATTTTGCGCACGGGCTACCGTTGTTGCACACGGCTGACTGTCTCCTGTATACATGTTTATAATCTAATCTACTAGTACCACAGTACCGTCGCACGCGCAGGGTTACGACACGATAACGGATCAATATTATTATTTGCTTATTACAAAATGTTTTGTTCCCAATTCAAAATGTGAAGAAAACAGAAAGATATTTACCAGCCTAGATGAGAATTGTTTTCTAAAGGAATGAGTATTTATATTAGTGACAAAGATGGGAAAATTGATGGTGTATGAATCATGGTGAAGAAGTTTCTCATAGTGCTGGTGTTGATAAGCTTGTGTGTGATTGTGTCTGTTTATCATTCGGAAAATGTGCTTAGAAAAGGTAAGATCAAATGACAAGGAACACTTAGGCTCGTATTTATAAAGCAATCTGAAGATTGAGAGCAATATTGAGTGCGGATTTGACAGGTAATTTTGTACTGGAATGACATTTCTGATACGAACTCAAACTCGCTGTCACTCTTGAGAGCTGATTATAAATACGGGCCTTACTGGACGTCTAATATCTTCTTTCATCCTGAGAGTTCGTGAGTCAACGACCCGATAAACCTTTATTATCAGATTTTTTACCTCAAAGCCCCGTAACTTCAGAAGAAGTGTAAGTAATAGGTAGAAGACTTTTACGTCATATAGTTATGTGATATCCATCCATTAATGATACTATCAGTGATTTGTAAATTATGTCAATTAATTATTTAAATAAACAAAATCTTAATTATCCAATTAATATACGATTGCTTGCTTATAAGGAACGTCTTTATTTATAAAGTTTTAATGATTGAAAGAATCTTTTATTTACTTGCAATTTCAAATAATTATTCAACTACTTATTAAATACATTTCAAGTATTATTCAGTATTCAATCATATAGTAGCTCATTGATTGACAACAAATTATGTTTATTACAAAGATGGCCTCTTAAAGAACTTTATATAGAAAACAGCTTTAAATTGAATATGAAATATCGACTAAGGAACTCTAAATTCTAAATCGATGTTGGAGTAAAAATTGGAATTCAGCTCATTTGCAAATTGACCACAGAAACTCGATTAAACATTAGACACACGTCCAAATTAATTTAAAATGCAAAACAAAGTTGATCGAGCTGTGATCCGAATATCATATCAAATTTATTTTAGTCACCAATATAATTACATACAGGCTTACTTCAAAGATTTTATCAATTAAAATTCTAGGTAGATACAGACAGATGGAATAAGTGAATATATTTATTTAATGAATTCAATGGAAATATAAATTGCTAAAAGCCAAAAGAAATGATCGCACAATCAATAATTTAAATTTAGCACGCTAAAATTAGACTTTCCTCAAAATTGCTGAAAATACTACATTATACCTACCTAATACTAATACTAATGTTTTCTTATCTTATAACAAAAATGAATAGTCTATTAAGATTAAGGCAGATTGATTTAAATAAGCTGCTTTCTGCGTGTGCGCACGTTAGGTATTCGTATCTCGGAGAGTTTGCGCGGGAGTGCATCTGTAGCATAGAGGACTTTTCAAGGTAGGATTTTGGTTAAAATTTTCTTTTCCAATAAATATAATTGAAAATTGGAGGTCTTCTATTTTTTTAACAATGAAAATGTTTACTTCTTCTATAAATAGTGACAAAAACTGACTCTAGCTTCTTCTTTTCGTGTCATTTGTAACTTATTTGATCATCTTCCAATCATATTTCTTTGAACAAGTGATATCGCATTGATAGGTTATTTATACGCCTATGTTCGCGAAAAACATGTAATATCTACATTTAAACATTGTAAGTAAAAGTAAATGTTAATAAAATAGTCAAGTCACACGTCGCTTGTTATCGCGATGAACCATAGCCGTGCCTTGTCGGCCGACATTAAATGTCCAACAAGTGTTTGAACAGCTAGGTAAAGAAAACTATTTAAATAGGTGAGAATGATCTTAGTAGTTAATTTTTTATACACATAAAACATACATCTTTGACATGATAATATAACAATAATAACATTACTCATATTAAAGTTGTTTAAAAGGGCCTCTACGTGTTGGCTTCGGCCCCACACACGCCTCCCAAAAGTCCGGGACTCTATAGTCCCGAGATAATGGTAAAACACACATAGTAATAATAATAAAAATTTACTGCAGACCATGTCCATATGTTACAATAAAATAGGTACAAAATAAAAATAAAAATAATATGAATACCTTCTTTGACATTAAAAGTATTTTTGCTCAGAAAAAGGACAATACAACGAACATAACAATACTTTCGTGCCTTTAGTATTCATGCAATGTTTCCAAAGGAATATTGTTTATCTCGTGGTCGTGATAGAAAGTTAAGATAAAATCCGACACCTTAAAATTCAGCGTGATAGTTTTATTAAGTTATTGGGCGCTTTTCCACTATACGGCACGGCAACGGCAACGGCGACGGCACGGTACCGTCGACGGTATCGTGGATGACATAATGAATGAAAATCAATGAAATTATATGACACGCTTTTCCACTTGCCGGCACGTCACCGGCACGGCATGTCGTCGATTGGGCGCTTTTCCACTAGACGGCACGTCAACGGCAACGGCGACGGCACGGCGACGATCACGTGACAATATCTATGGGAATCGATGACATGCCGTGACGGTGCCGTGCTGGCAAGTGGAAAAGCGTGTCATATAATTTCATTGATTTTCATACATTATCTCACCTACGATATCGTCGACGGTACCGTGCCGTCGCCGTTGCCGTTGACGTGCCGTCTAGTGGAAAAACGCCCATTCCCAAAGGTATTGCCACGTGATCGTCGCCGTGCCGGTGTCGTGCCGTAGTGGAAAAAGCGCCTAATCCGTGTAGGGATTCACCAATGGATTCACTACAACTGAACTGGGTTAGGTCATAAGACTTTTAACTCAAACATTTTATCTTATTGCGATGACATCAGCAAATAAATACTATTGATCTAAGCACATTTAAAGCATCAAATAACCTACTAGCTAGACCATCAATAACAATATGCAAAAGTCATGTTAATAAAAATATAAGAGGTTACATCACTTCCTAGTAACACCGAATGTCGGTCGCAGAAGATGCGCAGGCGCCGCTTAGCTTGTCACAAAGCATAAATAATTAAAAATATTATATTTGAATTAATTATGTCGTTAGAGATAAGATAACATACAAGCAAGATAAAGCTCTTATTTAACTCTTTTTAATTTAAACTCTTTATTTTAAATATTATTCATATTTATTTTATTCGATTTATTTAGACTCCGATTTACACAAGGAAGTGTGTCTCTACAACTACATATGAAACTTCAAAACTTGATAGTTTACAATTGAATACATTGATGAACTGTTTAAATTAAATAATCTTCATCTTCAATACAAAATAAGATATTTTTTAATAATTTAGCTATGTCTATTTTTTGGTATGGTCCTATTTGCCGCTGTTCTGAGACAGCTGCTTTGCTTAACCGGACTAAACCAAAAAAATTTGGAGACTCCTTTTGTGTTTAAACTCGTCCAAAAAGCTTGTTTGCAGTTTTGATATATTTCTTCTCTGTAATATTTATAAACCCTTCAAAAATGCCAATAGTTGTGATTGTCTACAAACATATGTCGCAATCGCGGTTGCGGTTTGTCGAGTAGGCCGCCGCCGCACACTAGCGAGCATTTGCCTGGTCGCACCAGTCGCCCACAGCCCGCCAAACCGCCGCAACGCGCGCACGTTCGCGCCATTTCTGACACATAACTTTTTTATTTACGTTCCGAAATACGTACGCATGTGTTTCCAAACTTCTGTAAAGAAGTAATTTGATATTTTTGTGCAATATTTGGAGAATCTTTGGAGATTTGGTGAGTTTATCTCTATTTTAAACTAAAGTAAAAGACGTTCGTGACTTACGTGTGATTTTAAGAATTTTGTTTGGTAACCTTGGGTTTTAAAGGTTACCAATTACCAAAGGTAATTTTTATTTGTTCTTTATCTCATGTCATTTTTTAAAATTATATCCTTTCAATTTGACGTTTATGATCTACTTTTATTTTGAACTCAAAGTTTGACTGATAGTTTCGATAAGATAACAAAATATCCTGTCTGCTGGCACTAGACACCAAAATGTAATCTATCCACTTAAAACTATTTGCATGGAGAAATTTTAAAAATAAAAATGATTTCTCACAATTTTGTGTACGACAAACGCTGGTATTACATTATTCTATAGTAGCGACAGTACAATAACCCATATTTCATGACTGTCTATTTTACATAATAAGCATAAAATTCTCGACACTAGCTCTATAGAACCACAACGATTGCATCTTCCGACCTGCTGCCATGCTGCGCGGGCGCATGCATTAGCTAACCCGACCCGACCGGCGGCGTAATGATTACAATGCAATCCGGTCCCGCACCGCTGTTTGTTTGTTTGTTTGTTTGTTTGCGTGACTAGATACAACGCCTTTGATCATAATTACATTGATCTTGTTGCTAGGACGTAAAAGGAACGTTCTTACAGAGCATTTTGTATACATATAGTATTAAAAAAGTAAGGATGAATAATAAAGAAAACAACATGCTCTACATTTACAAATTATTAAAATAAGTTGTACTTATAACAATTTTTTTTATAATGTAGCGTGTAGATACGATTATCATCAAATATCCAAAATTCCTAACAAAGTAGGTATCATCTGAAATATTTTCAGATAGAATTCAGTAAGCCCTAAATTGCATTACAACTAAATTACTTATCGGAAAGCATACCTACAAAATTTTTGAAAGAAAAAAGAAAGCATTTAGCTAATTGTAATTTTATATCACTCCCATCCCAATTCAACATCTCCAAATCCAATAACATAACTAACTATACACACATAAACACTACATCTCCAGTGTGTAGTCTAGGATTTCCTTACAAAAAGTCTATATTATGGAAAATAAGTGCTGTATTTCCCACACTACACTAAAATGTGATATCTTTGTTTTGGAATCCGAGTTTTTTTTCTCACACTTAACTCTACGTTGCCCATAACTGCCCGCAGTTTTGAACAATGCAAAAGAATAACATTTTTACATATCCATCCTTTAGTTGTTTTACGAATCCTTTTTGTTTAGGTATATGATTCAAATAACATAATCTCCTATCCTAATCCCGAGGTAAGAGGAAATCAAATGATTACTACAATTTCTGGGGTTAATAAAACAGAATTTTACTAAGTAATAACTTTTCTAGATTATGAAAATGTGTGGGCAACCTTACCTACTATTGTGTTGTGTGTGTGTGTGTGTGTGTGGGAATGTCAACTATCAATATTTTGCGGTTAAAATATTGTTCAAGCAGAGTTAATGTATTTTCCTTTATTCACTTTACAAAAGTAAATTATTTTAATTATAACTCATTCATTGAGGTGTTTATGTTAGTTTTCTATTGTTTGTGCATTTGACTTTTGATATTTGAAAACAATAATGGAAATGTAATTTTTTTTAGATGGGTACAAAAGAAGAAGCATACTATGAGTGAATTCCTTTGTAACGATTCGGGCTCGTACTATTTTTATATTCTGGTTATTTTTAAAAAGTGTGACTCGGGTATATCGGGACAGGTTTGAAGGTCGCCATCGCCATATCCCCACTGATATATGTATGTGTATATATATGTATGGTGTACCTATTTAATGCATGTATGACTTTTCACTGTTTACAAGGACTTTGACTGTACTTAGGCCCGTATTTATGAAGCGATCTCAAGATTGAGAGCAATAATAAGTATGGGTTTGACAAGCCGTTTTGTACTGAAATGACATTTCTGATTCGAACTTAAACTCGCTGTCACTCTTGAGAGCTGATTATAAATACGGACCTTAGACTCGAATAAGACTACTTATACTTACTTAGTGTCCAAGGTCAAAGAAGCTCACGGTCAACCTGCACGGTCAAATAACACATTTAAAATTGACTTTACAAATTTCATGGAGATACATTTGTGATCTTTGACAAATTTTACTAAATCATATTTTATCATAGTTCTGCGCCTAATTTAGTGTAGTAATACACTTGAAATCGACTTTACGGATATAGCATAAGTATAAATATATGATTTCAATAAAGTCTTAGCATATTTAAAATATTTACAGGATAAATAATATAAAACAGTTAAGAAGGAACATACATAAATTACACATGTATGTTTTGTTGTTTTTCTGCCGTCATTCAAGCTGCGCATTATTTATAATTGGATGGAACCGTTTTACTATTTATCATGATTTGCTTATTTGCTTGCTTATTATCAGAAAAATAGCATCCGTACTTTGGTTGTTACTTGGTCATTTATGGTTATGGGATGAGAAAGATAACTTTTTTTCTTACTAATTTGACATGAGTTCACATTTGACTCTAGTTAAGTCTAGAATCTAGATAGACTCTAGATAGACCGGCGATGCCTCAGATATATTTACCTACTTAGTCGAAGATTATTTTGTGGTTGCATTATAAAGCTATGTGTCTTCCCATGTTATGACTAATGTAGATGGGAACTTTGTAACCATTCATAGCTACGTAATGTAAAAGAGTGTTAAAGAAATTGTATTATTATATTTTACAAACATTAGAAGAATGGCATAGTTTACGGAAAAAAGACGCTGTCAAATTGTCAACCTATACTGAAAATTGATAAACTTAATAATTTCACACGATATCATAACATTTATTCTTCTAAATTAAATATCAATATTTAAGTTCAACTTATAAATAATATGTTCAATCTTACAGTTTTCATAAACAGAATATATAAGTAGGATACAATTCTTTTGATCAAAGTTCTATAACTAAGGCACTTGTTTGACAAAGTAAGTCTATACGGTGGACTCTATTAGTAGTTATTATCCCGGAAAGAGTTGTATTTCCTAACTAAAGGAGACAGCAAAATCACCAAGATAAAAAACAAATACAAGGCATTAGTAAACAAATATTGTCGTATCAAATCAAGCAATCAGACCGGCAGGAAAGACGTTACCAGAGTTGGTTATGTTATAATGGGCGACGTCCGTTCCGTACCGGCGCGAGCGCAGCACGCAGAGGCCGCCATGATTGCGAACCATCCAGACTATTGTTTTAAATTAAACGAAATGGAGCAGGAGTGATGTGCGCTGATCGTGATGGACATAAAATCATGTCTGTAGGTCGAGCGTGAAGATCCCGATAAGACGTTATCGCAGATATTACAAATTCGAAGAGACTTTCGGATAGATAACTGTTTATTTTGGTAGAGACAGGTGCTCAACTCATCGCCTGAATTGATAAACAAGTCATTAGTTCTTTAAATTTCTTAGGTCTCTTTGCTGGCTTTCTCAGTATTATGTCTGGGAAGAGAAGCACAACTTGTTATTTACCGCAGAGTCCCGGGTTCAATTTCCGATGACGATGTATGTTTATTACGTGTGTGTGCGACCTTGCACAGGGCCGCTGCACCCACACACTATCAGGAGCAAGACAGGAGTCTTCGTATTACTTACTTAAGTAGATACTGCATTCAAAAGCTGTTTAGGTATCACTCTTTGTTTTTGACAGTATTTGCCTCTCGCATGTCTATCTAGTCTCAATAAATATATATCTATCCAATAGTTAACGAACAGAAACGTCTTTTTTTTTGCTATATAGCGTTATCGTACACGAGATAAGAACAACTTACATTTTTTTATATAATATTTGTATTTTTTTAGAAATAAGTAGGTACTTTTACTGTCTATCTTTCCTTGTTCCCTATGTTATTGACTGATTGAGCTTGTTGTGTACCTACACACAGTAAATAATATGATTAATTCAGAATCTTGTTGTGTTTTTAAAACTGCGCAGTAAAATTATACTTCGAGCAACAATGGCTCATCCTTTTCTCTACGTATTAAATCATTTTCCTCCATTAGGTACATACAGAGTCTGTTAAAACTGCATCGTGGCTTGTGATCACGATTTTGCAATACATCTATATCTATAGGTCCTAATAATGCTTGGCTTGGTGCATCCTTCTATAGGACGATAAGTTATAATTAAGGCGGTTAATCCCGCGGTACTGTAACTATACCTAGTCACGCTTCTATTTCTTACGGGTAGGCAGAGCGACAATAAATCAATCTGTTAATTTTAAAGCCTACTTCCGGGTTTGAACGACATGGAAATAAGTTTGTGACAACAATTGTTTTAAAACATAGTGACTCTGCCGTCTAATTTATTGATTGATTTTGATGAGATGTGTAGGTTTTGCGAAAAATTCAAAAACCCTTGAGCCCTCTCTCATTTAATGTTATTCCCCTATAACGAGCTGTGGAATGATCCTAGAGGGATGAGTGTTGTACACGTATAAGGTATAGTCAGAAGGCTATTCCGGTTTCTGGGACCGGTCTCAGACCAAAGATTTTCCTGTAGTTTTGCACTGTTGGTCACGAGAAGTGTAACTTGCACGCATTTGCTTGGTTACTAGCCTCATTTTTGTTTCGGAACAACAGCTTAACGTGCCTCCCGAAGCAAGCAGTGTCATCTTCCTTGTCAGTTATTCAAGTGATTCAACTTTCTCTATGTGAGTTTCCCATAAAAATTAGCACCTTCGGATCGAGAGCTCATGGTTCAGACCATCACAGCGGCAGTTAAAAATAAATTTATAAAGTAGTGTTTTTCTAATAACTTCATGTATTTTAGACAGCCATGGTCTTGATAACATTCGCTACAGGTGCCAAGCGTTGCTATATAGAAGTTACCGAATATTTATCAAACAATGGAGACCTTGATTGAATGGTATACACTCATACGCATATTTGTTACATAATTACGAGAAGAAATTCTGTTTAACATTCTGTTATCGCAGTTACAACATGGAATACATTCATTTGTAAATGTTTGATAAAGTTATTGTATTCAACGTGGCTTCGGGCCTTGTCGAAGATTTTTAATCGTACCATTTTCTTATTTGAAAGTTCCCACCAAAACTTACTTGTCATCATCATTGTCATGTCATGTCATGTGATTGTCATGGGATCATCTTACTTGTCAGAAAAGCAGATAGTTCAGACGCCATCGTTACCAAACTGGAAACTAGGCATGTCACTAGCTAGATGATTAATTTGATAATATTATCAAATTATGTTAGTCCCTGATGGAAATCGAACTCACGACATTCGAATCGAGAGTCCGAAGCTCACACCACTTGACTACAGTGGTAGTCAACCAACGAAACAAGCTCTTTAGTTTAAAACCAAGAAGTGATCTGTACCCAGAAATCCACCATAGCTGTGCAGCAGAGCAGTGTCGTAATGCGCGCGCGCAGCACGTTTCATAATCATAAGATGACCTTCATCGATCACCAGCGCGCAGGGCAGGGCTACTACCGAGAGATCAGACATACTACAGGGAAATTTAAGCAATCATTCGAGTGAAAGTATTAATGAGATCTTGAATTGAATTCTTCTAAATTAAGAAGAAGTTCATATTTATTAGCTCAAGAGGAGTCTTTTGCACCTACAAATTACGCTGCTTCTTGTACACTGTCATTAATTAATAATTTGATTTGGTCACGATTTTGTGATATAAAACTAAACGGTCCACCATCCTCTGCAAAATTTTCAGATCTAGGTATAGTTTTTGATTAGCCCTTTTGTTTATAACGTCCAGTATCTCTAATTTGAAGAAATCTAACATTATACAGATTCTCCTAAAAAACATAATAAGTAGGTATTAATTTGCGAATCAACTTTGACATAAAGAAATACTCAAGTTGGAGGTTTCTCAGCTGAAAACTTGATCAAATTTCAGTGTTGGCAGCCCTGCTTGCACCGTCCGTCCAGTGTCCGGCGTCCACCGGCTACTGGAACGCTACTGGCTACTAGCTGCTGGTCATTGACTGACAAAACCACTTTCTATTATTACCACGCAAATGTAGGACTAGGTTGAATAGGTCGCACACCAAATTATTTGAAGGGCAAACTACTTTTTAATTGACTTATGAAATATTGGAATTCTGCATTGCAAGTAAAAGAAAAACAAGTCATTTCACATACAAGGTGCGCTAAAAATTTGTCTAGTGAGATGTTACTTAAAATTGCAGTATAGTTCCTATTTTGATACAAAATGCGATATTCGCGATCATTATTTAAATAAAAAGGTATCTAACATACACAAAATGATTTAAACATTACTTGTCAAACTGCAAAATTATGACATTGTGAAACAGACAGACTGTCGACTGGACTAATTTTTGTGCTAATTAAATTTGAAGTCGCGCAGTGAGGTTTTCAAACCTACCATCTTTCAATTCGCAGTAATTTCATAAAGAACTACTTCACTTGACCACTTGTATGGCATCTTCATTTGTTTTAGTTAGACAAACAATCCGATTACAAATAAGTGCCTATTTCTCTTTTTCTGAAATTCCAACTATGTTACTTAAAAATCTCTATTTTATGCTACTTAAATAAATTATTTTTTTCGACCAAAACTATAGAATTCCTCAAATATTTTTGCTAACCAATACATGGGTCACTTTCTCTCGCATCCCACAATAATGTTTTGAAAACATCGGGTCTAAACTAAACTCATCGACTTCAAAACTTTATCCACTTGCAGTGTCAATAATTTGGTGAATATTTGAATTTCACACGTTGGTTTTCACAACATCATCGTTTGGTTATAACACCGCGATGGTAAACGAAAATGAAAGGATGTTTACTACGTGTAGGCGGTGGTAGTGTTGGGTTATCACAGTTTCCTATCAAAATAATAACATCCACGATGAGTCGCACGATACTTGATACAAAATTGATATATTTGTTTGTTTTAATGGGTGATGGATGGTTTTGATCAGGTTCTTCGGATTTGAGGGACGAAAAATCTTTTCATGTTCACGTTTTCGGAAAATCTTTTTCTTCTTTCAAACAGTTGCTATATTAATCTACCTTCGATACCAGTATCTTACAAGATAGTATTTTCGATAAGGACAGATGTCTCTCAGAACTCTTCACAGTGTCACTCTGTATACTAGCTATATTATCATTAGAGTGAGTCGAGATGCCGTATTGGACTCTAATATGAGTATTTAGATTTATCTTAACGGTATTCGCTGAATAATCTCTTGTTCTCTTCAAAAACATAAAGCTAATAATTAATTAGTGCAACAACCTTTGCTCGTCCTTAGTATAGTACGCATTCATGAGCTGATTTTGAAGAGAAGAGATCTTAGATTATTAAAGACGCACATAAAGTGCAAATAGCTATAAAATTCAATTTTTTGGTTTCTATATTTTTATCATCGCTCCCAGCAATTTGAACATTTACAAATACTGCTACCAGATATTCCTAAAATGTGGTTTATCTCCTATTTAGTACCAGCTTGTGTATCAATGAAGTGACAAGGACTTAAAACAATTATGTAATACTAATCGTTATATTGATTAAAGTAATTGTTGCATTTATCATCAATTTCAAACTCTAAAACTAATAAGGAGCCAAAAGAGTTACTACTTAGAGCAAGAAATTTTCTCTTTCACGAGTTACCTACCACAGTATCCTCGTTCAGTCCCCTTGATTAGGTAGCCAACCCCGTGAAATACGGGAAAAGGCTAGGGAGATGAATATCGTGCATATCCTGTTACTTTTGGTATGACGCGCGCTCAATCCTTGGCATGCCCTGCGCAGACGCATGCTTGGTGACCCACGTAGTGCAACCAGCTCTACGTGCCTCATTATATATTAGCATTTACATTGATGAAATGAGATGCGAGAATGAAACTATTTATAGCATGCTGACTGCTACCGGACAAGAATTTTGATGGCAATCGTAAAAATATCGTACCGCTAATATTTTTTTACTTATTGCTAAACTAAGCATAACGCATTAAATAATAAAAGCCAATTTGAATATTAAGATCAAGAAACTTTAAACTTAAAAAGTTTTACAAAATGTAAGCAACTAATATTACGTTGCGGATTGAGATAAAAATATCAAATACAATTTCTCACGGATCTGCTATGCTAGCTAGGTAATTCTAATGTAATCAATAAAAGAAATCAATAATGATCAAATTAGCTCTAAATGTAGCAATCATGAGCTCGAAGCTTAATCAAATTAAAGAAATATGACGGGTATGCAATACCATACCTATAATGTAACTCGCCTACCTTTAATTACTTCAAAGTACAATGATGACGACAGAATTATTACACAAATGTCTACTCTCATGGATTTAGATATATATCTTGGATAGAAACTAGATCAAAGTTCGGGAAATCCCACAGATAAAACATACTAAGAATCATAATTGTACTTAAAAATGTTTTCTTACAATCATCCGGCCTACAAAATATATAGTACTTTAGTTAGTATCACTTCATACGTAGGTACTTATATGACGGACTCAAAGTTGGATCTTTGAGAACAACTTTTTTATACATCAAGACATTTTGTCATATGAATATGACGCAGTTTATTATGCACCTAGGCGCATCCCTAGCACCTAGGGAATCCCTACAATTTAGGTATTCTTTTGTTCGTGTTTAATGTTTATTTATCGCACTATCAGCCGATCTCTTCCAGCTAACTCAAGGTGAGCCACCTCTAGAGCGGTTCGCAACCTATCACAAAAACAACATTACATTCTTAGTTAAATTAGTTGGTTTGGCTTTGTTCTGCAATCAAACCTTAGTTTCCTTGTTACAGTAAATTAATTGTTTGAAAAGACAGTGTTTTATTTAAACTTTCATTTTGTAATAAAATTTTAGACACACAAAGTCATTGTTCTGTTCTATATCCATAATCTTATTACTTTCATATTAATTTTAGTCCCACTTTCAGATGAACTTAGTTACGAGTATAAACCAGACGCGCTATTTCATTTAAGATTCAATTAAGTACCTTAAATATCAATTAACTATCAAATTTCTTGTATCAAATATCTGTAATACCAAATGCAGTTACATTCATGTGGTATCCAACCAAATACATCCTTTTCAATACTTCACCATCTAATAAAAAATATTGTCACCAGCTGTCGGAATATGGTAGTACGAGATATTATATGTACTCCTAAACTCCTATAGCTTAAGGTTTGATTATGTAACTTAAATACTCAAGTAGGGCCCGCTGATAGCAAATACGTAGGTACAACCTGCAAGTACAACATCATTGGATAACTGCTTACGTAACTTTGAGCAACAACTATGACGGCAACAAAATACTGCTTTGCTATTCCATGGTTCCAACCAATAAACTTTTATTGTAGAAACGATAACATGAAAACTGGATTTATTACTAGTAGGTATAGGCACAAATAAAACTAAGAATCATTGTATTTTTTACAGCATAATATATATCTAGCTGAAGAAAGAAAGAAAAATCATTTATTCGGTACCATAGTTGTTACAAATTAGACAACTTAAAACTAATTACCGTTCCTTGAGATAGCTAGGAACTAACTCTCGTTTTCTTATTGAAATGGAAATTATTGATGCATGAAGAACGACACGTGCGTACCTAGGTATAGGTAATTACAGATAAATATAGTGCCTAGCTTCCTGTGATAGCTTTACGCTTGTCGTATTTACATTCATTTCCGTTAAAAAACGTTAGAAATAGTTATGTAACTCGAGGGAACGTAAAGTATGTAATTACTTAGAAGATACAGTGTGTGTTGTAAAATGAAATAGCTGAGCAGCGTATTTGTGAAAATTGTATTCTAGTGATTGAGGAAAACCTCACGATATACATTACACGATCATGCAGGTGTAAACTATGCTTGATATCCCTAGTAAATACCTACTTAAATAATATGATTGAATAAAAGGAAAATGTCTTGGTGTTCAACGAGAACGAGAACACATAGCGCTAAATGGACGTACTACTTCGTAGATATTTATTTCTTGCTTTCAATGCAGATTTGGTCCCGGTCGCTGTCTTTTTTGATTGTGGACGTTACACAAACCATGTCAGAGGCCTATTAGCTGTGCTATTCTTTATATTGCATACATGACACGACGACATGCGCCTATTTTTTTTTTTTATAAAATGACAATGTCACGATCATCATATTTATTTGACCTGAATTTTACCAGGTTCAGCAACCTTTCCTTTACCAACTTTAATTCTAATTGAATAAACAAACCGTACAACGTAAACGTAGAGTTACATAGAGTCAACGAACCGTGGTTGCGCCGGCGCAGTTTGCAACAGATCAGCTAAGATCAGAGATTGTCTCTCGAAGGTCGACTTGGATTAGTTAAAGGCTATTAGAAACAAAGGATTAATTTATTATTTAAAAAATATATATTATTTTCGGTGCTTGTAGTCAAGGGGAAACGGGGGAACACATTACCTAGAGATTGTTTTAGAAATTATCTATGTTCATCTAATAAGTTACAGGTTTAATATGAGATTCTATGCTTCGGAGGACACTCTCGGTCGCTTTTTTTAAAGTGGTCGAGGCCCATTTAGGTATTTCATATCCCCTATAATACGATGATAAATTGTAACTCCTGGCTAGACTGTAAAGTCAATTTCAGTTCAATGACAAGAAATACACATATTTGACACGAACAATTGCCTCTCATTACAATTTCTATGATAATGTGGTTATTTATAGGGCAAATGCAAAACTAATTCGGTCATCGACATACCGAGTTCGGACAACATTGTATTTTTATTAAATGAATAGTTAGATTGAATGAAATCTCACCTAATAGTCTATCTATTCTATAGAGCTTCAAGGTAGTTTCCGTTTGACTAGGGGGGTATTTCAGAATGTAGGAACTTTGTTTTTGTCAGCTCATCACCTATTTTGTAATGCGCCAAAACTATTGGAACCCTTCACTATACTGAATGTAAAAAATACTGAGTTTCTTTAAATTTAAACCACATGTACTACTAATGATACCAAACAACTTTCCCAAAGTAAAAAAATATAACTCTCCTCATCTATCTGCAATTTTATATGGACAAGGCAAAATTTTATTACGATCTAAAATTTTTGTGCTTTGGGAAAGTTGTTTCTTATCATTAGTAGAACATGTGGTTTAAATGAACGCAGTACTTCTTTCTACACCCTGTATTATTTATCACTTCGAGGCTAGCATGGTAGTGAAATGATTTCTTAAAATTAAGTTATTCTAAACGTCATAAAGTTGAGAGAACTATTCATGCCCTAAACAATTTACTTCTAAAAACATATTTCAGTAACCAGCGATGCAGAAAATTGCATTACGAATGTGGGTCAATTGCTGCACATAACAAAAAGATCGTGTGTTTTACATGCAAGTGGCTTTGTGTAATATATCCGTTTACAATTATTGTTGTATGTCTTGTGTGAGTTGGATTGTGTAATTTGACGAATGTTATCCAATAGATAGAGCATCCACTGTGCTTTCGCTAAATCATCACGCATAACGTATAGCGATTATGCAGTATCACGGTAGCGTTTTACCAAATACAGGTGATAGGTGAAACAGTTGGATTGAATCACGTTTGTTTTTCTGAATGATCCAGACTAGATAGGTATTTCTAGTTGATCCTTGTGTAACCCTCATTATCGTGCTTGATTAAGATCTCGTTGCCCTTGTTGGTCTAGGATAGGGTTGTTCATCAACCAGTATATCCTGGTCATGGAATCCTAATTAAAATCACTAGGTACAGATGATTTGGCACAGAAAAGAATTCCGACTAACCATCTTTGGAACTTTTTTCAAGAAATTACTTAAGCTTTGCTAGAATTTTTGATAGTGTATGGTAAAACATTAAACAGTTTGTCCAAGGTTGCTAAAAGGTTCAATATTTTGAATTCTCTACAATCCATGGAAAACGTGGAACGTTAAAGTTATTTGTTTAACGAACATAAAGTTAGATTTGATAAGGATTTCGTCCATATTTTACCATTCGTCGATTCGTAAGAGTGAGTGGTGGCCGTTCTTTCTTTCTTCCAAAATTCGTGTCGTATTTTGCATTTTGTTCCTGTATTGAGTTGGTAAGTTTCGTACATACCTACAGCTATCCTTTTCCCTTTGTTACTATTTTATTTTTTGTTACTTTTTAAATCAAACTTAAGTAAATTCAATACATGTTTTTTTTTTGTGAGTAATATTTTTTTTACCGCGGGAAAACACTATCAAACAGTAGTAGATATTGCAGTGATTAAATGATTAATGAAAGGTAAATCCCAAAGCGATTCACTTGATATTTACTTTATAGCGACCACAATACTCGTCACAATGGATTTGCCACTAGTTCTGCGCACGCGCCGCTTGAATCACTATGAGACAATTCGAATACCTAGCGTTCATTGGGACAAGGGTCAATAGATAAACTAAATTATAGGTTTTGTAACAGCTGTTTATTCAGTATATTATGATTAGTTAGCAAATAGGTACAGCGTAGAATATTGTTTGATGAAAATTTCTTCTTCTGCCTAACGTTTCCAATGCTGGGGTCCGCTTTCCGGCTTTTTCTACTCCTCTTTTCCAGCTGGCGTCTATCCAGCTCTTCTTCCGTCTGCAGCGTATCTAGAGTGTTCAAAGCAATTTTTTTCCGACGTAGTCTAGCAGTCTGCGACTTATATGCCCATATCATGGAAAACGACTTTCCTGCATCTTATCCGCTACGTCGTCTATGTGTTTAAAATATTTATAAATATAAGTTTTGAGACTTTCGCGGTTGTTCACTGCAATTAGATTGTTGTTATGAACGGGATTATTACCACGATTATGTTTATTGTTACCTCGATATAAATATATTTAACTAAGTATAGGTAAGTATATTCTATATACAATACATACATCAACATTAACACCAAGTTGCACGATGCACTCCACGACGTCAAAGATACGATCAGTTGGAGAAGTGTCATAAAAAAAAATTAACTTCCCAGAGGAATACGATGCAACGATTGGAGATCTTTACATTAATCTCATTTGTTAGTCTGCAGCTAAACATGCACTAAACATGTAACCCACAAATTACAAACAAGACTTTAATGAACTGGGGTTTGGGTTAAATTATGTAGTTAAACAAACAAACCGCGTGATTATACGCGCGGGGGTAGAGCAGAGACTGAGCGCAGCTGCGGGCTTGCGTAAGCGCAGTTGCATGGTTGCTAAAAGAGTTATTGCCAGCTATTTTCAATTTACTCATTAACTTGGTTACCCTGGACTAAAAGTAGCTAAAACCAGATATATCTCTGATTTATGAGGGAGGTGTGGTGTGGAAGTATTATCTGAAATGCTTTTTAGAACTTGTCGAATGAGGAGACAAGGCTACATTAATTTGATGCTCTGTCTGAGCTGTAAGAGATGTGGGTTGCGACCTTCTTTTTTCGTAGGTCTCAAACACTATTGACGACAATTTTTGTAAATGCCCATTATTAACATTTATAAAAAAGAATGTCCGTATAAAATATTTTTATTTATTTACCACGTCACTAGCTAGTAATAACATCCAAAGCAATAAACCGTACCACACAATGTTAACTTAATTTACATACAAACAACTTGTCGACAATTAATTCAAAAATATGGCGGTACAATAGAACAAACATTGTACACTTAGGTATTCTATTATTGATAATATAATATAGTGTGAAAAATGCGACATATTATGTGCTTCTGTTTATAATGGATCGTGACTTGCCGCATAATAATAAAAAAAACACATGTAGGTATGACTTATTTAACCTGTCATTGATATTGGACACAATACAATATATATGATACAAATATATAAGTACCTTTTTTAACAAAATAATGTGACTTCCAAAATTTCAGTTTTGTTTTGACATCTCAAAATAAAGAAACCAAATTTTCACAAAGGTGCGGTGGTGGGATTATTAAACCACCAAGAGATATGGGCATCATCATCATCTTAAGGAACAAGGAACTCTTTGAGAGCTTCAATATTAGACCATCTACAAGATCTTGAAGTGTTTTTACGGTAGTTGGCTAACACTTCTGTCTGCATTGTCCACAGAAGCAGCAATGGATCACGACCACTCACAACACGACATGCACGACCACGGCGACCACGGAGACGGCGGCCACGGTGGCCACGGAGACCACGGCAGCCACGGGGATGGCTGCTCCTCCGCACACATGATGGTGGTAAGTGTCACCATAATTATTTCTGTTCAGTCTAACGTTTTTCAGCTTATTCTCCTCTACTTCACCCTGTCAAACCCTACCCTACTACTACACACTATGAAATTCGTTGAATACACACTATGATATCCAAGAACTTTCCTTTATTGAAATAAACCCGCAGCTTCTTTTACAAGATCTTTTGTCGAAATATGATAAAAGTTTTATGATTCATGATTCTTGATTTAACTGAAATATAAATACATACTACGCATTTACCACGAAACACTAAAGACATATTTTTCGGTCAAATGGCGAACAGCATTGTCGTCCATTAATGTTATCAGAAACCGCAACAGCCGCCGCCGTTCGGTCTACGATTTCCGTGACCTTGCGCTGTGTGTGTATGATTGTTTGTTACAATGTCGTTATCGCCATTATGTTGGTAACATTGCTTTCTTCCCACGAGATATCTTAAAACGGAAGTCGGCCAGCAGGGTAGAGTTTAAAGAACACTAGATTTCGGAAAGTGATTTCTAATTTGGTAGAGTTTTTTGTTTATTTATAATAATGGACATCGTATTTTTGCTTTTGTACCTACTCATTATGCTG
>JARACY010004999.1:0-23941 GCA_029255725.1 Scrobipalpa atriplicella | reverse complement strand
GTCAAGGGCCATTCTTTGGTAATTTTACAGTTCTTAGCTGTTGCTAAGGTCAGAGAGTGTGGTGCGGAATACCTTTACCTAGTATTTTATAGTACGCTTATAAAAGTGTCTAACTAAATCAATCCACAATTTCTTTGTGCTATGGTCGCCGCGTGCGCATCTCATTGTCACCACTGCGCAGGCGCGTAAAGAATACCATTAAAATACCACTTTTTCATCCAGTCACCTCGATAGAACGCGCACAGTTTTATAATAGGGTACTTAACTGGAGTACCTTTACATTCGGATATTAAATACCAAGTTTTATAGAACGATGTCATTCATAAATTCGCGTAAGTACACATCTAAATCACAATTTTTAATAGGTAAATAAGATTTAATAAGATAATTTGTATTCTTACATTTTTTCACTGTAGTTTTTGTAATAAGATTTGAAATTCATTCAAGTTTAAGGTTAGCACCATATTAACTTATAGCCTTCAGTTCAGTTCAGAGCCACGTGAGAAATAAAAATACTTACTGAAGATTTGCTGAGAAACAAATAGAAGGCGATCAAGTTATACTATGTACTGACTTATTATATTTGCTTAATAATAAATCGAAGGCGCTGCTCTGTAGATTATGCTACAAATTCTTTAAGACTGATTGACATGATAGTTTGTTTGTAGTAATGCATTTGTCTCTCATCATAAATATCTCAACTTCAAATAATTATTTAGTCGACCACGATATTTCTAGTTTTTTTATTTTTTAGCTGCGTAGGTATGTATCTTCCATTAATCCATTAGATGAACTATTATTTCTAGAAAATTTATTCTACCTTGGGCAAAAAGTCAATCCATCATGTTGTCATTAAGTAGCAGTAGCATGCATTGAATTAGTTGCACAGATAATTTAGTAAGATAAAGATCTGTTTAGCTATCAGATAGTTACTACTATACTACTTACCTATAAGATTTTCTTATAAATGGAAGATAGGACAACGACTTTATTATATTGTAAAGGTTTTATTTTAGTGACCAAATTATTTGCTCATAATAATTTTATGGAAGGACATAAATAAATTAAGAGACAGGTTTTTATTGAATTTTATTCATATGTGTTTTTTTACATTATTTATTTATATATTTACTTAAATCTAGTTCTTCTTATCTTAAGTATTAATTGTCAGCCTCCTTAGCTTTGTTCAAAATGTCGTTTCATCCACTACTAGGATTAAAATTATTATTGGGTCTTGTTTTTTGATCCACATGCTCTTTCACAGCATCAAAATACGCATCGGTGTTCTTTAAAATATGTATAATTATGTAATGTACCTAGTACTTTTAAGTTCTGAATTCCTTTGTCGACGATTTTTTTTTTAATGAAAGAGGGCAGTAGACGAGCAGGCGGGTCATCTGGTGGTAAGTAATCACCGCCGCCCATGGACACTTGCAACACCTGGGGGGTCACAAATACGCTGCCGGCCTTTATCTAGTGCTTAGGTACTCTTTTAAGTTACATTGTGTTTTGAAGCATCAGCTCTGATATTGCATAATTTTCCTTCTATTTAGTTATTGCGTTTAATTCTAGAGTGTTAGTTTTATAAAGACTTGTTTCTAGTCTAGCTCCTCTTCATCTCGGCGACTCTAGCGCCATCTTTGAGGTTCAGTTGCGTGTTAGTCCGTCCGCTGCGACCTGCGTTTGAGTTCCTCACTTGCAGGACTGACTCTACCACCACTTCTTCTATGTATTGCTTGTTGTCTGCATCTGTAAATGAAGGTAAAGAAGGAATTATGATTAGCATCCATGAAATGAGGTTCAGATATCCCACGGCCCACCTAATACGTAATCATAAAACCTTTTATCCCAGAACTACAGTCCATAGTCAAAGTAAAATGTCAGCTCTACATTTTGACTGGAACGAACGCATGATTCACGTTATATCTATTTCAAAATACATAAATGTATAATAGATTAAAAATGTGTCTGTTCAACCAGTTTGTCATGTTTGGTTTGAGCTACTGAGTTGTTTAAAATCTGTATGACCTCGATCAATTTACAAATTTTAACTACATATACCAGGAGTAAAATAATCTACCCATGAAACTGAACAACTTTCGAAATAGGAAAAAAGGAATTGGCCCTCTCATAACAAATGACTCGAACCGCTGTGACACTATTTGTATGGCCCTTTTTTTTCACATTTCGTGTCGAATGCTTTTTTGGGAAAAGTTGTTTAAATTGTTTCATAGGTAGGTTCCCACCTGAAAGTTTGGTTGACTATTTTTTTTTACTCTCTGTATTGTCACATAATTAAATTCTACTAATAAAACTGTATAAAATATTATCACGGCAACTTGACAAGACTAGCAATTATCTTAGCCAAGTTGACCTCCATCAGGTCAGCATCAGCACAATCGTAAACAAACTAACGTGATTTATACAATACAATATGTACACTTCCACGAAATAAGTAGTACTTTATTTATATTAAAGAGTTATATTTTGCGGTTTTCCTCTTAGCTGAGATTTAACTTTGTAATTTAGGTACTTGTTTTACATAGATGCGATAAAAGATCTTTGAATAAAATTTGAAGATGTTCTTTTTTGTTTCGGCGGTGAATATTTATAAAAATTAAAAGCAAATGAGTTTATGTGAATTAAAATTAACGTCAATTGTTCAAATTTTAAACGTGTTGTGCGTGTGTTAGGTTTTTATATATTTGAACTTTTACTTTCACTTATTTTGCTTGTCAGTAAGTGTGCAGTTTAAGCTCATTGTGAAAGCACCTTACATAATGAAACTTCACTTGCTTTAATTTAAATATATCGAAAAAGTAGTTTAGATATTCCTAACCCTGCTGGGATATAATCTGATAAATATGAACGTGCATTTTTATTGTAAAGTGATTAAAAGCATTAAATATTAAGAAAATAACTCTGTTTTAAAGCGTACTCTCTAGTACTTAAAATAGTGCAATGACGATATTATTTCTCAGTGAGAAAGTAGATGAATAAAATCGTATATTATGTCTTGCTTACTTATAAAAAAAACTAAAAGGATTACTCACCGTTTGACCCAGTCTGCAGCGTCGACCGTTGCGGCGCTGCAAAAGCTGCGCACACGACAGCAAATAACACAAATAATACCACAAGCGAGCGCATCTTGATTCGTGCGGGAACTTTACTCTGCGCAGCGTGTACTGCGCAAGCTGCGCCGCCTGCGCACGCGCCTCCCCGCCAGCTGATTGTCACAACATTGATACTTACTCAAGTCGAGGTATTCTGTAATCTCTTCAGCTTATCAACGGAATGTATAAAACCGCGACAATTTCAAACATACAGGGAATACAAAAACCAAACTTAATGGTGTGAACCTATTATCTATGAAACGGAACAACTTTCAAAAAAAAAAAAAAAACTAGATATAAAAAAAAATGGCTCTCCCATTCAAAATTACTGTTCCTTGGGGAAAGTTGTTCAGTTTCATGGGTAGGTTCACACTCGCAAGTTTGGTCATAAATTTTTATTTCTCTCGGTATAAGATTGAAGAAAAATTCGTGAATTTTTATTTTATTAGTGCTTAGATAATTAATTTAGATAGGTACTAGATTGATTTAGAACTTGGTAGCTAATTTATTTAGGGGTTTGTCCTGTTACCAGCAATTACAGAATGCGCTCTCTGTATTTTTTTACAGTGGAGCAGATTCGCGCAGTTTCATATTTTTTTGCATATTTCTCGGTGTAAAAACACCAATCGTATTAAAAAATTAAGTTATGATGTTCCTCATTTTACGGTGCATATGCACACGTTAAAGCTTTTACTGTATGTATTTGTTAGCTTATAAAATAAAGTGTAGCTGTAGAATAACACAAGTCATCTTAGTTGCATAATATGCGGTGGGTGTATGATTTCCATTAGGTAGTGGTCTTATTACATAAAAGCAGCGTTTAATTTCAGTTCAAAATAAATACTCGAATAACGGAAACATAAATTGAATTATTTAAATTTAAACTAAAGCTTAGGTGTGATAAATAGATACTGTAAAACCTCTATTTACGGCTATTTTTTAAAAACCGTAAGAGAAGGTTTTGAAGTTATTTATTAAAAACTATAGAATAGCTTTTAATAAAAAACAAAAAGAAATCAGAAAACAAGTTCCATAGAATCGTTAGTATAAGAACATAATTTAAGTTTAAGTTACTATGAATTAGTAATAATTTAAAAAGAATAAAATAATAAAAATTAAAATTAAAAAAATAACTTAAATTAACTTTAAAATAAAACTTTATCTCATTAGCATAATAATAGTCGTGCAATAGGCGTTTGATTTCCATGAGGTACTGTTCATTACTTACGTAATCCTACTAAGTACTTCTAGGTAGGTACTAGGTATAGTACTCGTATCTACGGAACTGTTTTATCCACTGATTACAGAAAGTCGCTGCCGCTCTAGCTTTTACTCTTCTGTGGTTTTATCAACAGGTAACAAGTCCTAGTTTTTCCACGTTTACGCTCACGCTTTCCGCTTCACTTATGCGCATGGTATGTACTTGTTCTTGCACAATTAGACATCAAGCTAGTACGTTTAAGGTAACACATTAATTAACTAAACATACTAGATGAAGGATATCGAGAAAATAAACTTTTATATAGACGTGGATTTAGGACCAGTTTCCTAAAAAAAAATCGTCAGGGTTTTGCGGTTTTATATAGTTTCTATCAAATGATCAAACGTATTTAATTTATGATTAGCTCAAAAGTATTTAAATCAATTAAGATAGATTAAAGTATTTTTATACAATTTGAATGGCATAGGTGCCCAAAAATATTAGTAAATAGAAGGTATCTATAGAATCGTATTTATAAAGCGATCTCAAGATTGAGAGCAATATTAAGATGTATTTGACAGTTCGTTTTGTACTGAAATGATATTTCTGATACGAACTCAAACTCGCTGTCACTCTTGAGAGCTGATTATAAATTCGGGCCTAAGCAACTAGGGCAATGGTCGACATCGCACCGTAAAGTCCGCAATACGGCGAATCTTGCGCACCATCTAAGAAGGTAATCACAGGGCACTGTGCAAAAAAACAGCTGTTTATATTTGTTTCTCTCGGTGTAATAACAGGCTATCCATCAAGTTTATAGCTACTTTAACACAGTTTGAAACTTGTTTAGCTTTATTACACTTCTGGATCAAGTATTTATACCGTTGTTTCCATGGAACTTTTTACTTGGTTCACAAGCTTTCAACAAAAAAACCCAAGAATGAGTCATCACAAAGCCATAATATTTATTTTATTTAAATGAAATTGACTTTGATCAATAGGTATGTCAAATTTAATCTTGATAATTATAATTATTTAAGATTATATATTATTTTACCCATTTTTATCCATCCAAGGGTACCTTCTTACTTACCCTAAATGGACAAAATAAATAAGAACACGAATACAAATTTAAATCCCTTTATTCATCGCCAGAAATTTATAAACGGATTAAAATCAGGTACCAGCCAACCATTTCTAATAACATCAGGAGCTGACGGTTGGAAACCTTGGAAAAAATCCTTCGGGAACCAGGTCTGCAGGTTCCTTGCACCAAGGACTTCTGGTTGAGGTTGTAAGAAGTATTGGTTGAAGGATCTTTGTTGACCAATGTTAGAAGGGTTGTATTCTATCCTGGATTCTGTTCTGGGCGGCCCAAATCCTGAACTAGCTGATGCTGAAATGTATCCAGGACTGGTATGAATCGTTCCCTTTGCGTACTTCCCGTCCCTCTCCGCTGACACAGTGAATGGGTAGCTATAGTCTTTTTCACTGGAATATTCTAAAGGATAGAAGTACTCGACATCGGAGCCTGATCCAGGGAAGAACTTGATTCCTCCTACAGAGGAAACTCGACCGTTTCTCGACGTAATACCGGCGACACTTGCAATCCCAATCAGTCCACTATTGCCGCTTGCTTCAGGTTCGAGGTCCTTGAAGATTCTTCTGTTTTCTGAAAGAAAAGTGTATATGTATGACACAAAAAATGGTATAACAAATTTGACATCTTCCATATAGAATGAAAATATGGCACATTCTGATGCGATTAAAGTGACCTTTTGTTTCTAATTTGACTTATCAATGAGTTAATGCTGATTTTAAACATTTGGACGTAGTCACCGCTGTTTAACCAGAGTGTACATTCATTCACACACAGTACATTCATTGGTGACAAATAAATATTTTCTATTTCTATTTCTAAATACCAGTCAGTTTTGCTGCAGATCCAGCAATTACAACGAACAGAATCACGGGAAGAGTCTTCATGGTACAAACTCAGTTTTCTAAATGCATTCTTTGGGACCGAATCATCACCTTTATATCCCATCTTAAAATTACAAGTTCAACGTAATAGTTTCAAACAAACGGTTCTTAATCAATATTGATGACAACCATCCAGACAATTTCTTCACAGTATGTAATTTCTCTATCATTAAGATGTTAACACTAGAATTAGTAGCAGTATCTGCCCATCTTCCTTCGAGATGTGGACCGGCAAAAACGGTAATAGCTAAGGAACCGTAGCCGTCAATTGTTTCTAAGCGATTTGCGAGTGTTTTTTCGACATGTCTGGTGTAAGATCAATAGTTCGATTGGTCGGTAACTGTTCTTTAATTGGTTGTTTTATGAGTGCTATATTTTCTATTATAAAAAAAAAACTGGCTACACCGTGACCACTTATAACGGAGATTGTGTCAATTATAGTTTGGAGGTGCAAATTTGCAAGTATTGATTGGCGAAACGGCAATTTATTACACCTGTAACTGTGTAAAACATAAGAAGCAGAAATTGGATCTAGATTTCGAAGATGTCGGTGTGGTAGATAGAGTATATAGGTAGAAAATGAATACATTTTGAAACCTAAAGGTGCGTCTTTTCTGCGAGCATTCGCCTGTGATGAGCATTTGGTGGCCATAATAAAGTCATGCAAATCACAGGCAAATGCTCGCTAGCAGTGAGGACGCACCATTATACCCTAAATTTACACAACGAATACTTAAACTTGATCCCACTGAGTGCATCAGACGTGGTCACTGGTCAATGACTAACACAAAGCAGCGTGTCCCCAACAGCGCTGGACTGGCTGAAAAAACTGAACATAGACATTAAGGAACCGACGCACGCCACGATCATGATGATGATTAAATATCAAGTAGGTATAAAGTTTAATTTATTTTAATAATTGGAAACAGAATATATTTTTTTTGGCTATTTTTTGGGAACGAAATATAGCGATTACAATAATTTTAACTAATGTGTTGATTTTGAATGCATAATTACTGAGCGAGTTCAATTGAACATTAACTTCTTAATGACCAAAGATTTCACAAGTTTTGAAAACATTTTACCAAACTTCTGCCAATTATTGAGCGTTATTTCGGTATTGAAGAGCCACATTTATCTATGCTACTAAATCCTTTACATGGTAGGGCATCAACACCTTAATATATGGCATCTTCATCACGTCTGACCAATTTTGAAAGGCATAAATCAGATTAAATCATCAGACCTTTGCTGAAACAAAAACTCTTTGGTCTCTCTACTTACCGACTTAACAGTACTAGGTACCTGGTAGAGAAACAGCTGATAACTTACGTTTTTTATCTTTCGCGTCCAGCATCGGTAAAAACAGTTCGATGAACTTTTAATCGATATGTACTGTGTAATAATGACTGATATTATTCAGCAGGTACCAACCTATATAAACGGTTGAGCTTTCAAACGTATCTCACTTAGCATTTCTCTTTTGATAGGCATTGTATCGGATAATACCTTTGCGGTTATCGGTATTTCTATTGTTTTGTACAGTACATTTCACAATGGAGGTATTATTTCTTGTATTGAGCTGCATATTTTCTATCAGTCCAGTAATATCAGTCGTTTATAGAGGTTTGTGTTTGAACATAATTATCATAACATAACTATTTGACATCGTCAGTAGATACGTGCTGTTCACTCCCCTTTATTTGAATAAGTATTTGTTTTTTTACAGGTTCTTCGCCATCAGAAGAAACGGTCATAGCTGTATCATCATCAAATCCAGATATTGAAAAATATTTCTCGTTAAACCACCCAGCTTTAGGCGGTTCCAGTCAAGATAGACCTCATCTTAGTGCTGTATCCAGAAATTTCCCTGATAATATATTTGATAGACCATTCAGTTTTGTAGGACCTGGTCAGGCCTTTGCTGGCACTGGACGTGATTTTGTATCAGCTCATAATTTCTTACCCATGTTATTTACGCCCTTTAATTTAGAAGGTTTTGGTTTAAATAATTTCAATGGTGCCAATTGGATTAAGAAAATTGAAGACTTATATGATTCTAGACATTTTGGAAATGGAGAAGTTAGAACTGTAAGTGCTGTTAATGATAATGGTAGAGTGTATGGTGAAGTGAAAACTGTATCAGTGGATGATAAAGGGAGAAGTCATGTTGTTAAAAGTGTAGTAAATTAGATATCCTAGTAGTTTTAAGTAAATTGTTGAGAATACGAAATAAACACAAGAATTTGTTTGTATTTAACAGTCTTTTATTGATGTAGCTTTGCTAACCTGAGAACCTTACAATCTAAATGATTTATCACTAGCATATAAAAAGGCATTGAGACAAGTTTTATCAGTCGTCTCAATGTCTTTGTTCTTAACTCTCATTTGTAAGAGATTAGTAGAAACCAGAGTTTACGGCGTGAGATTGGGCGGCCTGGATTCCAGGGCCGTTGATGCTGGAAGCGCCACTGTGTCGCAAAGATCCGCCACGGTGCTGAACAGCCTGAGAGGAACTGCCACTGTAACCACCAACGTTCTGGGCAGCAGACACGGCAGCGTTGTAGCCATCGAAGCCGTTGTTGGACTGAGCACTAGATACAGCTGATCCGTAGCCTAGACCTTGGGCGCTATTGGCTGAGGCAAGGGACGATTCATAAGTTCCGAGACCGCGAAGGTTCTGGGCGGAAGAGACGGTAGATTGGAAGCCAGGGTGGCCGCCGTTCTGGACGGCCGAGGTAGCTGCTCCGTACTGAAGACCGTTGTGGTTCTGAGCGGAGGAGACGGCCGAGCCGAAGTTGTTGCCGTAGTTCTGGGCTGTAGAGATGGCGGAGCCATAGTTGTTGCGACCGAAACCGCCGTTGTAGGCGGAGGCTGCAGACTGTTGGTATCCGTGAGGTGTGGGGTAGTGAGGAGCTGCGTTGGCAATGCCGACTCCGCGAGCATACGCTCCACCGTTGGTCCCGGCGACAGCACCCCCGTATGCCTCGGCGTCTCCGCTCTGGAACGAGGAGCCGATGCTGGTGGAGTGGCTGATGCCACCGATGTTGCTGCTGAATCCACTTCCAAAGCCAAACGCCATGTTTGGGGAGCGACCGATCCGTACGACCATACCGGGGATGTAGCTGTTGCCTGTAATAAAAATATTTGATTAAAACAACGTAGGTATCCCCTAAAATAAAATGTACTGTACAATAAAAAAGTTTGGTGATAAAAAATCCCAAATCTATTACGTCAAAGATAAATTGCACTATGAAATGTTTTTATGACTCACCGTCAATCCAAACAGGCCCGGCAGCGCAGGAGGCAAGAGTCAGAGCAAGAACGACCAGTTTTGCTGCCATTATGAGCTTTAAAATTTTCAGAGCGGTTTTTGCACTGTGAAATGGGCTCGGACCTTTCTCCGAAGACAGTGGATGGTTGTGTATCATTTCGCCGAGCTTATATACCGGTATCAACTCCCCACTTGCGAAACTAAAACTACTAGGTCACTGCCAAGCTATTGACACTAATAAATTTTATCTCTATGTTACGGTGTTGGAACGTCTCCTAAGATCTGAAATCGTAAATTACGGTGGACATCTATGGCCATTAAAATAGGAAATCTAGATAGATTTTGCAGATGTAAGGCTTATTTGCGGCTGTTGATTAATGGATATGAACTCCATATGTATTAATCACCTACTACACATTGATTTACGGTATTAACTTGTATTAAATGTTGAAAAAATAAATAAAAGACCGGGTTTAGTCTGGGGTTGCTTAGTAAAAAAACTGAATATTTCAGGAAATTCAATAAAAATGTTGGCATTATTTTGTCTGATCGAGGTGATAATTTTGTAAAGAATTGTCAAAAAATATTTTCATTTCCTGAAACAATTTCCTGATGAAAGTTGTTCAGTTTCGTTGACTCAGCAACCCTATCAATTTTCGGTACGCTGTCCCTTACACCCGTATATATTTTTGCCTAGTGCCTAAATTAATTCATCCAATAAAATTGTATCCCATAAATAGGCTAGCTAGGATAAGTAGGACAGGTTTGTCAAATAGTTATCTGTTTTGAAATTTCAATGGGTACTATGCATAATGAAGATATTGGTACAACCAATATCTTTCGCAACATCTATATTTTTTTCGCTATGAATTAATTAAATAAATAAATGCTGATGTAGAGTTGGGCTGGAAACAAACGATAAAATAACATAAAATGTGCAAGTTATCTTAGTTATTTTAATATGGTATATTGTGAATGCCAGTATAGGGTCCCGAGAAGTTCAGTAGTGCATTGCAATTTGGAATACTATGCAATGCAGCATAATACAGCCTATCTAAAATGTCTCTTCTTTGGACATTAGCGCCCTTCTAATCATATAAGGATATTTTATTGATCTATGTTTATTGAAAAAAAATGTAAATAAACTTGACGTGTAGTATTTTATATGGTCATATTACTTTTCTTAACTTCTTGCTTTAGATTTGAATAACAGTATACCAAAATTTCAAGGAAATACATGCCATAATAGGGTCTTTGACCCATACGGTTTATATCATGGTTTTCCACCTGTTCACTTGTTTTCTTATTGCATAGAGGTATTAGAGTATAAATTTCGAGTAGTAGTTTCAACTTATCCAACATGCGACCAATTGTATTTTTAAAAGATTTAAGGCTCGTATTTATAAAGCGATCTCAAGATTGAGAGCAATCTTAAGTTTGGATTTGACAGGTCGTTTTGTACTGAAATGACATTTCTGATACAAACTCAAATTCGCTGTCACTCTTGAGAACTGATTATAAATACGACCCTAAGTTATGTATCTCATTATCAACTTAAATGAAAAATCATCTCAATTTTTACAGTTTATTGTTATTTTTAAAAATAAATTAATTACCGACTAACAGAATTATTCTATTTACATTATAAACTTAAAAAATATTGTCATATTTCTTGTAATCACAGATTGTAATACAATAATTTATTCTATTGGTTTTTTCTTCCAGCAAATGCAAAAGATGAGGCTCCAACGAAGTTATTTCCGTTGTAAGAACTTCCTTGATTGTAACCACCTGCTTGGTTGTAGGATCCTTGGTCGTGAGATCCCTGGCCATGGTTATAGTTGTTCTGCTGCTGATCATTGTCGGTGTGTTCGTTTTGGTCGTCTAGTTCTGGTCTCTGGTTGTCGCCACCTTCAGCTTCGTCGTAGAAGCCGTTGCCGAAGGGTCCTTGGAAACCGTAACCTCCAAATCCACCTCCGTGAGGGTAACCACCTCCACCGCCTTGTGGGAAGCCTCCAGCGCCTCCGTAGTAGTTACCGTTGAATTGATTGTTGTATGCTCCGTTGCCGTTACCGAAACCTCCAGGCCTTCCTCCTTGGTATCCTCCATAACCACCCCCAAAACCATGGTTTGTTTGATAGTTGTTGGGATAGTAACCATTGGAGTAACCACCTCCAGCTCCATTAGCTGAAGACTGCGACTGACTGATGCCAATGTTTATCGGAGGATAACCTCCCTGGAAACCGCCTCCTGGATAACCACCATATCCTCCATATCCCTGATGAAAACCACCTCCAAACCCTTGCTGGCAGTTCCCGGTTAGCTTACAGATCTTCCTCTTCAACAATCCTCGGCCTTCCGCCTCTGCAATTAAAAAAATAATACAATGAGACAAAGGTTTACATTACTTCAAATTGCCTAACGGTGCTATAAGTGCGAATCTATCGAATGATCGCGTCACGATGAAGATATAGATTATAGCGTTCAGAAATTACAACCTTGAGCGAAAGTCGAGGCGATGATGGCTGCTAGGAGGAACGGTATCAGGTAGACACGAACCATGTTGATGTTGCTAAGTCCGTTAGTGGATGGTTGTCGGTCTGCGGGTCAAAATGTTTTATAGGTCGAGTTCACGAGGCCAACCCCCACTTGAGAATGAGGCACGTTTGGCAAAATCCCACGGAAGTTGACGATGTAAACAATGCCCGATTTGGGATTCGGAAGTTCGTCTTCGCGGATTTTGATTGCTATGATATGAATGAATATATGAATGATATGAATATGCAATTAGTTTAAGACGTCATATTAAAGTGACGATAACGCTGTCGACATGATAGATAACATGTATAACAAGATGAAACGACAAAATAATATAAGTACAATTTTGCAACGAAGCGACCAATATTCCCAATTAATATTGCAGAGCCACATTTTAAAACAATATACTTATATATGTAGTTTTTAAGTTTGAACTTTCTAAATAAGTATGCTCGAGAAACTAGGTACTTTCTATTTGAATCTAGACTTTAAAATTTAATGATTAATGACTTTTAATTTATGTTCGTTGGATAAAGAAACTTGAAATCTAACTTTAAAAAGAAATGTCACATACTTACTTTTTTATCTGCAAATCAATAAATTAGCAAAAGTCGGTTCATGTACGAATAAACTAGCAAAACATGAAAACTATTTTAAAATGTTCTATAGGTCCGGAATAGTTGACGATATTGAGGCTGCCATTTAAAGCCAATTAAAATTTACAATCATATGAATGTTACTTTCCGCAGGTGCGAGTTAGAAGAGTCACTTTTCAAACTTGTTAAAGAGAAACATACATACATGAAGTCACGCCTTTATCCCTAACGGGGCAGGCAGAGCGTAAAACGCCTAGTTGAAAGGCGTTTTCGCCACTTCTGACAAATATTGAGGGCAATTTTAGATTGAAATGTGTATCGCTATATAGTGACAGGTTGTCAGCGCATCGCCTAAAATACTTACAATACACTGTAACCTTTTAATCCCTGGCTTTTAAGGCATTAAAGGGATATTTTTCAAAAACCCTATTCGTTACAGATATCATTGTCAGTTCCTTCCATATCTTCCATACCATAAAGATATCAGTTCAAGGTTACGTACACCATTATTAAGAACACTGTTGCAAAACACAATAGTTCCGATTGTCATCACTCGCACGTAGAAACCGGAAGTGCGAAATTTATGCGTATTTTGTTTCCTATTTCCTTCGATCTCGTAGATTTGCATAATTACATCTTTGTATCAAAATTATACAGATTTCGCCTAAAAAGCGAGGACTAGCGTGGGCGTTGTCCGTGTGTTTTCGGCCGATGTCCATTACTTGCTATGCTATGAAACGATCATAGTTGTCTTACAAAAAATCTAAGATTTGGTAGAGTGTTGTCCACTACTACCAATAGTTAGAATCTTCCAAAATTGCCGTAGAGATATGTACTAATAATGTCCGCATCAAAATTAAAATCTCAAAAAATAATACCTATTAATGTACTACTTCTTCTTATTCTGCGGTTTGTACGTTATCTGGTTTTTATTCGCCGTCAAATCTAATGTCTATTTTATTCCAGCTTCCAACTCATGTTACACCTTACCACCTTTTTTATATATTTGAATCCAATAGATTCTATTATAACGTAGAGGAAAATATATACAGATGAGTATTATCGCGTATATATAGCTTCTAGTGGAACACATAGCTCTGAGTCACGCAACCTTGACTGAGTTGAACTTGAACTCCAAATGGATCACTAGCAAATTATTGCTTTAAAGTAAAGTGCAGCTTATGTACAGATAAGAGCACCAATACACACAAAAAATAATACGCATATTTTCCTCAGGAGTAGGAATCCGAACCGAATCCTGGTGTCAGAGTTTATAAACCGCCTAATAGCAGAGCTAATAGGCCTCTGACATGGTTTTTGTAACGGCCACTATCAAAGACAGCAACCGGGACCGACGGCTTAACGAGGCCTCCGAAACACGGAATCCTTTTTTCTTTTCGGACAATCAGCCTGCGATGTCCTAACCAAACTGGAGAGAATCACACTAAGTGATAAATTAACAAATATCAACTTTACGTCCTGGGAATCGAACCCAGGACCTCCGGATCGAGAGCCCATGGCTCAGACCACTAGACCACGGAGTCAGTTATTGACTTTGACTGTACCGTATAAACGTGAATCGAGCCATTGGGCGCTTTTCCACTAGACGTCACGTGAACGGCAACGGCGACGGCACGGCGACAATCACGTGACAATATCTATGGGAATCGATGACATGCCGTGACGGTGCCGTGCCGGCAAGTGGAAAAGCGTGTCATATAATTTCATTGATTTTCATACATTATCTCACGATACGATATCGTCGACGGTACCGTGCCGTCGCCGTTGCCGTTGACGTGCCGTCTAGTGGAAAAGCGCCCATCTGGTACACAATCGCCGATAGTTACTATCCGGTACTTACACTGGTATTAGATTTATTGCCAATCGTGTTCCGGTCTCTGAGTTTGGTAGTGGTTAAATATGACCTAGTGTCCTAGTATACGAGATTTCGGTCGATTTAAAGTAAAAAATTGGTACTACTTGTACGTATTTTAAATGGAAAGTTCAATATGAGAGTACCCAGCCCAGCTATAGTTACAAAGTAGGTTCTAGTGTAATTAAAATACAAATAAATATAAACGTATTTTAGTAAATGGTAGTATTAAGAGTCGTATTTATAATCAGCTCTCAAGAGTGACAGCGAATTTGAGATTGTATCAGAAATGTCATTTTAGTACAAAACGACCAGTCAAACCCAAACTTAATATTACTCTCAATCTTGAGATCCCTTTATAAATACGAGCCTAAAAGTGTGACTTACAAACATGAACATCAAGATATTTTAAATTTAAACTAAACAATCATTTCAACGAATAAATACAATTTTTCATTTATTTCATTTTTCATTTATTTCATTGCAATACATGTACATTTAAAAAAGGTCTTATATAAAAAAATATGTCTGGTACATGCACCCTGTTAGGGCATAGCAAAGTCTAAGAGAGGAGGCCATTTAGCATAAATAACATATTTGTCATAGTTATCTATTCTTTATCTTTGTCATATATAGCAATCTATTCTTTAATAAAAAAATAACAGTAGCAAAATCAACGCAACAATCTTAAGCCTTTTTCTTCTTTTTATCCAGACCTAGCAATCGCCACTGCAATGGCATCTCCATGGTCAGTTTCAGCATTACTGACAGCTGCTCCACCATTGCAAGTCCTGCATCTCTGACCATGAGTATGACCTTGGAAAGGAGCAACATCTGATGGTTCTGGCTCTGGAACTGGTTCCTCTTTGTAAGCTTCATGTCCTCCGTAAGATCCTGAATACCCGTGGTGCTGTGGAGGAGGTGGTGGAGGTGGTGGCGGTGGAGGAGGTGGAGGGGGTGGAGGGGGTGGAGGAGGTGGAGGAGGGGGTGGAGGTGGCCAGTAGTGTGGTGGTTCGGGTTGAGGGGGAAAGTAGTGGGGAGGGGGAGGGTGGTAATCGTAGTGCGGCTGAGGGTCGCAGTGGTAGTGTGGCGAGCGCTTTGACCGTATTAAACCTGGAAGAATAAAAAAATTGTAGTTAAAATCTGAATGGGGAGTTTAACATGACAGTTTGGGATTTAATACTATACTAATGTCAAGTGAATAAATAAAAATTGGAGTTAGTATGAGTTCTTGAGAAAATGCCTGTACCTACATAGGCAATTGACGAATTTTTTATGTCATTGTCATAAAATAATATCAACGAAATATTAATGTTTGATACTATATCTTTGATTATATATAGGTATATTTTAATTTGGCACATAAAATGACAACAACTTACTTTTGTCTGTAGGAAAATAAGTGTCAGCGAAAACCGCTGATAAAACTAAAACTAGGACCCCTATCGACCACATTTTAACTACTTCTACTCGTCAATCTGTCTGATACACATTTATATACCCAATAAGCACACTACTATAAATTATAAGTACCACGAATTTGTCCAAACTCATCCTTGTCGCGTCCAAGTGGTAATTTGCTAAGTAAATCGAATCAGAAGGTGTGAACTGCGAGTAAATGCTATTTGAAGAGTGATTCCCTGTGTATTTAGCGACAAATTGTGGTTTAGGTTGTCTGATCTCATTAGGTTTCTTTTTCCTTTTCACGAAGACAGCTTATATTGAAGTGAAATCCGCATATTTCAAATTGATTTAGTTTGTGTGATACATATTTCTACAACAATGCAGGTATCTTTAATAATAGTGAAAATGTACTTATTTTAGCATTGGTAAAAAAAAAACATTATGATGTTGTTCATAGATTATGTACTACTTATTTGTAATTAGGTAGGTACCTATGTGTTAAAATAAATAAGTATAATACAATTCGTAAAATAACTCGTCAGACTCATATATATATCTAACTGTGTTAAAATAAATAAGTATAATACAATTCGTAAAATAACTCGTCAGACTCAATTGCAGCATTTAATTTTCATGGACTGAAAAAACAACCATAAACATAATAATATTATAACGACACGGAATCAACTGCTACCATGCGTTATCTGACTGTCACAAAAGTTGTATAATGTCGTAGGATGATTTGATAATTCGAATCTTCGCGAAAATACTAGGGATTGCATGAACATGCGTTTATATGTAAATGATGACATTTAAAACGTCAACCAATCAGAGGAGATCTTGTTTCGCGTGCGTTAACCAACCAATCAGCGTTCTTATTTCAGTTAAGGATATCAAATGTTACTAGATCGATGAGTTTTTTCGCAAGTGGGGAGTTGATACCGGTATATAAGCTCGGCGAAATGATACACAACCATCCACTGTCTTCGGAGAAAGGTCCGAGCCCATTTCACAGTGCAAAAACCGCTCTGAAAATTTTAAAGCTCATAATGGCAGCAAAACTGGTCGTTCTTGCTCTGACTCTTGCCTCCTGCGCTGCCGGGCCTGTTTGGATTGACGGTGAGTCATAAAAACATTTCATAGTGCAATTTATCTTTGACGTAATAGATTTGGGATTTTTTATCACCAAACTTTTTTATTGTACAGTACATTTTATTTTAGGGGATACCTACGTTGTTTTAATCAAATATTTTTATTACAGGCAACAGCTACATCCCCGGTATGGTCGTACGGATCGGTCGCTCCCCAAACATGGCGTTTGGCTTTGGAAGTGGATTCAGCAGCAACATCGGTGGCATCAGCCACTCCACCAGCATCGGCTCCTCGTTCCAGAGCGGAGACGCCGAGGCATACGGGGGTGCTGTCGCCGGGACCAACGGTGGAGCGTATGCTCGCGGAGTCGGCATTGCCAACGCAGCTCCTCACTACCCCACACCTCACGGATACCAACAGTCTGCAGCCTCCGCCTACAACGGCGGTTTCGGTCGCAACAACTATGGCTCCGCCATCTCTACAGCCCAGAACTACGGCAACAACTTCGGCTCGGCCGTCTCCTCCGCTCAGAACCACAACGGTCTTCAGTACGGAGCAGCTACCTCGGCCGTCCAGAACGGCGGCCACCCTGGCTTCCAATCTACCGTCTCTTCCGCCCAGAACCTTCGCGGTCTCGGAACTTATGAATCGTCCCTTGCCTCAGCCAATAGCGCCCAAGGTCTAGGCTACGGATCAGCTGTATCTAGTGCTCAGTCCAACAACGGCTTCGATGGCTACAACGCTGCCGTGTCTGCTGCCCAGAACGTTGGTGGTTACAGTGGCAGTTCCTCTCAGGCTGTTCAGCACCGTGGCGGATCTTTGCGACACAGTGGCGCTTCCAGCATCAACGGCCCTGGAATCCAGGCCGCCCAATCTCACGCCGTAAACTCTGGTTTCTACTAATCTCTTACAAATGAGAGTTAAGAACAAAGACATTGAGACGACTGATAAAACTTGTCTCAATGCCTTTTTATATGCTAGTGATAAATCATTTAGATTGTAAGGTTCTCAGGTTAGCAAAGCTACATCAATAAAAGACTGTTAAATACAAACAAATTCTTGTGTTTATTTCGTATTCTCAACAATTTACTTAAAACTACTAGGATATCTAATTTACTACACTTTTAACAACATGACTTCTCCCTTTATCATCCACTGATACAGTTTTCACTTCACCATACACTCTACCATTATCATTAACAGCACTTACAGTTCTAACTTCTCCATTTCCAAAATGTCTAGAATCATATAAGTCTTCAATTTTCTTAATCCAATTGGCACCATTGAAATTATTTAAACCAAAACCTTCTAAATTAAAGGGCGTAAATAACATGGGTAAGAAATTATGAGCTGATACAAAATCACGTCCAGTGCCAGCAAAGGCCTGACCAGGTCCTACAAAACTGAATGGTCTATCAAATATATTATCAGGGAAATTTCTGGATACAGCACTAAGATGAGGTCTATCTTGACTGGAACCGCCTAAAGCTGGGTGGTTTAACGAGAAATATTTTTCAATATCTGGATTTGATGATGATACAGCTATGACCGTTTCTTCTGATGGCGAAGAACCTGTAAAAAAACAAATACTTATTCAAATAAAGGGGAGTGAACAGCACGTATCTACTGACGATGTCAAATAGTTATGTTATGATAATTATGTTCAAACACAAACCTCTATAAACGACTGATATTACTGGACTGATAGAAAATATGCAGCTCAATACAAGAAATAATACCTCCATTGTGAAATGTACTGTACAAAACAATAGAAATACCGATAACCGCAAAGGTATTATCCGATACAATGCCTATCAAAAGAGAAATGCTAAGTGAGATACGTTTGAAAGCTCAACCGTTTATATAGGTTGGTACCTGCTGAATAATATCAGTCATTATTACACAGTACATATCGATTAAAAGTTCATCGAACTGTTTTTACCGATGCTGGACGCGAAAGATAAAAAACGTAAGTTATCAGCTGTTTCTCTACCAGGTACCTAGTACTGTTAAGTCGGTAAGTAGAGAGACCAAAGAGTTTTTGTTTCAGCAAAGGTCTGATGATTTAATCTGATTTATGCCTTTCAAAATTGGTCAGACGTGATGAAGATGCCATATATTAAGGTGTTGATGCCCTACCATGTAAAGGATTTAGTAGCATAGATAAATGTGGCTCTTCAATACCGAAATAACGCTCAATAATTGGCAGAAGTTTGGTAAAATGTTTTCAAAACTTGTGAAATCTTTGGTCATTAAGAAGTTAATGTTCAATTGAACTCGCTCAGTAATTATGCATTCAAAATCAACACATTAGTTAAAATTATTGTAATCGCTATATTTCGTTCCCAAAAAATAGCCAAAAAAAATATATTCTGTTTCCAATTATTAAAATAAATTAAACTTTATACCTACTTGATATTTAATCATCATCATGATCGTGCGTGCGTCGGTTCCTTAATGTCTATGTTCAGTTTTTTCAGCCAGTCCAGCGCTGTTGGGGACACGCTGCTTTGTGTTAGTCATTGACCAGTGACCACGTCTGATGCACTCAGTGGGATCAAGTTTAAGTATTCGTTGTGTAAATTTAGGGTATAATGGTGCGTCCTCACTGCTAGCGAGCATTTGCCTGTGATTTGCATGACTTTATTATGGCCACCAAATGCTCATCACAGGCGAATGCTCGCAGAAAAGACGCACCTTTAGGTTTCAAAATGTATTCATTTTCTACCTATATACTCTATCTACCACACCGACATCTTCGAAATCTAGATCCAATTTCTGCTTCTTATGTTTTACACAGTTACAGGTGTAATAAATTGCCGTTTCGCCAATCAATACTTGCAAATTTGCACCTCCAAACTATAATTGACACAATCTCCGTTATAAGTGGTCACGGTGTAGCCAGTTTTTTTTTATAATAGAAAATATAGCACTCATAAAACAACCAATTAAAGAACAGTTACCGACCAATCGAACTATTGATCTTACACCAGACATGTCGAAAAAACACTCGCAAATCGCTTAGAAACAATTGACGGCTACGGTTCCTTAGCTATTACCGTTTTTGCCGGTCCACATCTCGAAGGAAGATGGGCAGATACTGCTACTAATTCTAGTGTTAACATCTTAATGATAGAGAAATTACATACTGTGAAGAAATTGTCTGGATGGTTGTCATCAATATTGATTAAGAACCGTTTGTTTGAAACTATTACGTTGAACTTGTAATTTTAAGATGGGATATAAAGGTGATGATTCGGTCCCAAAGAATGCATTTAGAAAACTGAGTTTGTACCATGAAGACTCTTCCCGTGATTCTGTTCGTTGTAATTGCTGGATCTGCAGCAAAACTGACTGGTATTTAGAAATAGAAATAGAAAATATTTATTTGTCACCAATGAATGTACTGTGTGTGAATGAATGTACACTCTGGTTAAACAGCGGTGACTACGTCCAAATGTTTAAAATCAGCATTAACTCATTGATAAGTCAAATTAGAAACAAAAGGTCACTTTAATCGCATCAGAATGTGCCATATTTTCATTCTATATGGAAGATGTCAAATTTGTTATACCATTTTTTGTGTCATACATATACACTTTTCTTTCAGAAAACAGAAGAATCTTCAAGGACCTCGAACCTGAAGCAAGCGGCAATAGTGGACTGATTGGGATTGCAAGTGTCGCCGGTATTACGTCGAGAAACGGTCGAGTTTCCTCTGTAGGAGGAATCAAGTTCTTCCCTGGATCAGGCTCCGATGTCGAGTACTTCTATCCTTTAGAATATTCCAGTGAAAAAGACTATAGCTACCCATTCACTGTGTCAGCGGAGAGGGACGGGAAGTACGCAAAGGGAACGATTCATACCAGTCCTGGATACATTTCAGCATCAGCTAGTTCAGGATTTGGGCCGCCCAGAACAGAATCCAGGATAGAATACAACCCTTCTAACATTGGTCAACAAAGATCCTTCAACCAATACTTCTTACAACCTCAACCAGAAGTCCTTGGTGCAAGGAACCTGCAGACCTGGTTCCCGAAGGATTTTTTCCAAGGTTTCCAACCGTCAGCTCCTGATGTTATTAGAAATGGTTGGCTGGTACCTGATTTTAATCCGTTTATAAATTTCTGGCGATGAATAAAGGGATTTAAATTTGTATTCGTGTTCTTATTTATTTTGTCCATTTAGGGTAAGTAAGAAGGTACCCTTGGATGGATAAAATGGGTAAAATAATATATAATCTTAAATAATTATAATTATCAAGATTAAATTTGACATACCTATTGATCAAAGTCAATTTCATTTAAATAAAATAAATATTATGGCTTTGTGATGACTCATTCTTGGGTTTTTTTGTTGAAAGCTTGTGAACCAAGTAAAAAGTTCCATGGAAACAACGGTATAAATACTTGATCCAGAAGTGTAATAAAGCTAAACAAGTTTCAAACTGTGTTAAAGTAGCTATAAACTTGATGGATAGCCTGTTATTACACCGAGAGAAACAAATATAAACAGCTGTTTTTTTGCACAGTGCCCTGTGATTACCTTCTTAGATGGTGCGCAAGATTCGCCGTATTGCGGACTTTACGGTGCGATGTCGACCATTGCCCTAGTTGCTTAGGCCCGAATTTATAATCAGCTCTCAAGAGTGACAGCGAGTTTGAGTTCGTATCAGAAATATCATTTCAGTACAAAACGAACTGTCAAATACATCTTAATATTGCTCTCAATCTTGAGATCGCTTTATAAATACGATTCTATAGATACCTTCTATTTACTAATATTTTTGGGCACCTATGCCATTCAAATTGTATAAAAATACTTTAATCTATCTTAATTGATTTAAATACTTTTGAGCTAATCATAAATTAAATACGTTTGATCATTTGATAGAAACTTTATCTCATTAGCATAATAATAGTCGTGCAATAGGCGTTTGATTTCCATGAGGTACTGTTCATTACTTACGTAATCCTACTAAGTACTTCTAGGTAGGTACTAGGTATAGTACTCGTATCTACGGAACTGTTTTATCCACTGATTACAGAAAGTCGCTGCCGCTCTAGCTTTTACTCTTCTGTGGTTTTATCAACAGGTAACAAGTCCTAGTTTTTCCACGTTTACGCTCACGCTTTCCGCTTCACTTATGCGCATGGTATGTACTTGTTCTTGCACAATTAGACATCAAGCTAGTACGTTTAAGGTAACACATTAATTAACTAAACATACTAGATGAAGGATATCGAGAAAATAAACTTTTATATAGACGTGGATTTAGGACCAGTTTCCTAAAAAAAAATCGTCAGGGTTTTGCGGTTTTATATAGTTTCTATCAAATGATCAAACGTATTTAATTTATGATTAGCTCAAAAGTATTTAAATCAATTAAGATAGATTAAAGTATTTTTATACAATTTGAATGGCATAGGTGCCCAAAAATATTAGTAAATAGAAGGTATCTATAGAATCGTATTTATAAAGCGATCTCAAGATTGAGAGCAATATTAAGATGTATTTGACAGTTCGTTTTGTACTGAAATGATATTTCTGATACGAACTCAAACTCGCTGTCACTCTTGAGAGCTGATTATAAATTCGGGCCTAAGCAACTAGGGCAATGGTCGACATCGCACCGTAAAGTCCGCAATACGGCGAATCTTGCGCACCATCTAAGAAGGTAATCACAGGGCACTGTGCAAAAAAACAGCTGTTTATATTTGTTTCTCTCGGTGTAATAACAGGCTATCCATCAAGTTTATAGCTACTTTAACACAGTTTGAAACTTGTTTAGCTTTATTACACTTCTGGATCAAGTATTTATACCGTTGTTTCCATGGAACTTTTTACTTGGTTCACAAGCTTTCAACAAAAAAAACCAAGAATGAGTCATCACAAAGCCATAATATTTATTTTATTTAAATGAAATTGACTTTGATCAATAGGTATGTCAAATTTAATCTTGATAATTATAATTATTTAAGATTATATATTATTTTACCCATTTTTATCCATCCAAGGGTACCTTCTTACTTACCCTAAATGGACAAAATAAATAAGAACACGAATACAAATTTAAATCCCTTTATTCATCGCCAGAAATTTATAAACGGATTAAAATCAGGTACCAGCCAACCATTTCTAATAACATCAGGAGCTGACGGTTGGAAACCTTGGAAAAAATCCTTCGGGAACCAGGTCTGCAGGTTCCTTGCACCAAGGACTTCTGGTTGAGGTTGTAAGAAGTATTGGTTGAAGGATCTTGTTGACCAATGTTAGAAGGGTTGTATTCTATCCTGGATTCTGTTCTGGGCGGCCCAAATCCTGAACTAGCTGATGCTGAAATGTATCCAGGACTGGTATGAATCGTTTCCCTTTGCGTACTTCCCGTCCCTCTCCGCTGACACAGTGAATGGGTAGCTATAGTCTTTTTCACTGGAATATTCTAAAGGATAGAAGTACTCGACATCGGAGCCTGATCCAGGGAAGAACTTGATTCCTCCTACAGAGGAAACTCGACCGTTTCTCGACGTAATACCGGCGACACTTGCAATCCCAATCAGTCCACTATTGCCGCTTGCTTCAGGTTCGAGGTCCTTGAAGATTCTTCTGTTTTCTGAAAGAAAAGTGTATATGTATGACACAAAAAATGGTATAACAAATTTGACATCTTCCATATAGAATGAAAATATGGCACATTCTGATGCGATTAAAGTGACCTTTTGTTTCTAATTTGACTTATCAATGAGTTAATGCTGATTTTAAACATTTGGACGTAGTCACCGCTGTTTAACCAGAGTGTACATTCATTCACACACAGTACATTCATTGGTGACAAATAAATATTTTCTATTTCTATTTCTAAATACC
>JARACY010004998.1:0-23944 GCA_029255725.1 Scrobipalpa atriplicella | reverse complement strand
CTAGGATCTTTGTAATTAAAAATAATGTAAAATTTTATTGTTTTTTTTTACACGAAATCTATTTAGCGCGAGAGTTTATTTACTACTTATTCTTAGAAATGCCACCTACAAGTAATCTATTTGTAGTGGCACTTCGGCTTTGGGTAACGGTCAATGATCTAGGACAGACGTACTCATACTAAGTGTCAAAATAATAGAGATTTGAATTCAATTGAATACAACTTCTTGACAGATTTTGAACGGCATTATGTCATTGCAAAATATGACCATGACATTTTTTCTACAAGATATGCTATCGCTTTATCTAAATTTATTTACTAACGATTGAATTATACTTATAAACATCTTGGTATATTAAGCAAATGTCCCCATTGTGATACTTACTATAGGGTACTATAAGGAGTAGGGTATTACTGATAAGATTACTGTAGAGTGATAAAGAACTTCATACAATAAATATCACCTACAATGTGAATGCACTTTGCTATTGATATGCTTTTAATGTAAGGCAAATAATTTGTTAAAATTTCTTTTTCATTCTCCAAAATGACAATTTTCCATTTAACAAAGATCTCTGTGTCAAAGACATCTTTGCAAAGACATCTTTGACTACACTAATCACACAAATGATGATGATATTCGAGATGATTGCAAGCAATTGATGCTACATTATCAATAAGCACAAACAGATAAACATGCCAAATACATCAGAAGCAATATTAATGAACGAATAGCTTTTAGTATGATTACTGACGGCAGTGCATCGTATTTGTTTTGTCTTAGTTGTCCAGCAACTGCACGCATGTTAACAAACAAACGACAAAAGATATTATTTAGATAAACATTTTAGATAAAAATTGTAAATCTTATCAAAATATGTAATTTGATTAGTCTGTGCTAATAATAAGTTTTTTTTTTGTTTTTTTTTTCAACGATTTTAGAGGGCTTTTGTAAATCATAGACTTCTTGAAGATTTTTAAGTCATTTTGACCAATTTGAAATTCACACTTTAGCACTTGAATTTAAGGTGGAATTTATTAATGCATGGCCTGTGTAATTTTAAGTCAAGTTTATTGGCTACGACTGTAGGTATATATGTATGGATATTACATTACAAAATTGTATTAATTCACAATGCGACGAAACTTTCAACGAGCGCGATTGAATTTGAGAAGAAAGCGCTTGCAATTGACATACCACTTGGTGGAGAATTTATCTTAGAACATCTTGTAACTAGAATGATGTTATCAGAATCAACTAGCGATACCCTATATAAAAATAATATATATTCTAACAAGTTTGTGAGAAAGATTTTAACTTAGAAAATAATTATTGTTCATGTAGCTTTATTAGATTTAAACCATAAAATAATTGAATCGATTACCACACTTCATAAATCAATGAACGCCCACTCAATTATGGCTTGTCAAAATAAACAAGACGCTAAATAGAAAAGGGACAGAATGCGGGGGATCAAAAACCATCACAAAAAATGGTTCTTTAAAAACTTAATAGGTAGTAATAACAGTAGCAATTTATTTTACTGGTTTCTCGTAAGCTATTTAAAAAAAAAAGGTAGTCCTATACGTTAACTAGACAAATTTGGTGTCGAGAAGCAATCGCGCCTACGCACTCTCAAATGTGCAATAATGTGATGTGTCTAAGCACTATTTGATTTTTGGACGGATGAGACCATTCCTGGTTTTGTCCGTGGGTTTATGAGGTCGTAAAGAAAGTAACTAAGAAAATTAGGAAGTACTTGACATTACTGTTTCAATTGGAAGATCTTGTTAAATCCAACTCATGAAGTTGATAAAATTTTAATGAAGAGAATAAAATATGATAAAAACATTAAATCATAATAATATTTAAAAAGTATAATTCCCGTACCGGGAATCGAACCCGAGCCTCCTGGGTGAAAGCCAGGTATCCTAGCCACTAGACCATACGGGAGATGATGAAAAATGTGAATTTTGTATAAACAATCTGCAGTACGTTAAAATTAATCAAATTATGTAAACAAATTAATGATGTTCCATTGTCTATTTAATTTGAAGAGTAATTGTAATTAACTGTTGATCCATTGATTATTTTATAGCTTACATCATTTATTATGTATGTAAATAGGTACTTATTTCAAATGTAAATATTTTTAACATTATTTATTTAATTTTATCATACATGGTTTGGATTATAAATCTTATCATTATCAAATGAGTATTTATTTTGTAAACATATGAACTAAATTAAATATAATCTGTTTTTTTTTTTTTTTTTGGACATGCAGTGCTTCTGGAGAATCAGTTTTGAATTAAAAGTTGAATCCCAAAGTCTAAACTCGAAATACTTGTTAATTCTAATTTGCTGTATCCTTGCAGCATCAGGCCAAACCTGCTGAGGAGTAGGATACCTAACATAATCATTTTGGTTTGTCTTTGTATAGCCCTACACTACAGCATAATGTCTAAAGAGTAGGATAGCAAATAAATAATGTGTAATATGAATATAAATAAAATTTAAATATAAAAAGATATTCCCGTACCGGGAATCGAACCCGAGCCTCCTGGGTGAAAGCCAGGTATCCTAGCCACTAGACCATACGGGAGATGACAAATAATATGAACTTTGTATAACGAATCCGCATAGGTAAACAAGTAAATGACAATCCACTACTTAAGTATTGTCTTCTCACCGCAACTGTAATCTTCCTATTTCCACTTTACGTTATTTTTAGTGAATATTTTTTTTTATAGTCTGGAGAAAGAATACTTCTTGTTTGTAGGGTACGCGATGAATAAATGGCTTCTCCCAATACGGACGCAAGTATGATTAGTTTTCTTGCGTTTAGGCCCGTATTTATAAAGCGATCTCAAGAGTGAGAGAAATATTAAGTATGGATTTGACAGATCCTTTTGTACTGAAGTGACATTTCTAATACAAACTCAAACTTGCTGTCACTCTTGAGAGCTGATTATAAATACGGGCCTTAGTCTCGTTAGTTTACTTTACCCTAGTTGGAAATTGACCGAGTGGATTTTCCAAGTGAAGCTAGACAAACATTATGTAGGTACAATTTCTACTTTTCTTGCTTCGATCCTATAAAACTTATCTTTAAATCTTGTCTTGTCTTGTCTGTCTACACACTGAATATTTTTAAATAAAAATATAAATAGTTTTTGTCATCGAACAAATGCAAGGTCGACCAGAGACTATTCTAAAAATATTGCATTAAAATTAATATTCATTCAAATGCTTTCTAATAAACATGGCTACAAAACAAACTTTTCGTAAACCACATTATAATAAACAAGCCGGTTATATGAAGTTCATATAAGCTATTTTACCAATAAGGTATTTTTTTTATTTAGTAATCTTTAGTTTTTAGCTTCAAAAAGTTTCAATATTGTCAAGTAATTTATTTATTACAATGGTAGCAATTCGTGGTTGCAAAATACGCGACTTAACTAATATAAGTCCATACCTGTCACTTTCTATCATGAGAGAACAGAACGGGATGGCAATAATTTTAGTTGAGATTTAGTTAAGTCGGGATGGTTACGAATCGGGCTCAATATTTAGGGACCTACTCTACTAGAACTATTCAATAAGGAGTATTATATCTAAATGTATGCTGCGGAAAGTGAATCCTAGATAGGACTAAGTATTATTTAATGTCAAATATTTTAAACTATTTATTTTAAAGCTCATCCTTTCTCACTTTTAGTTTCGGTGTTTTGCTTTCTTACCAACTATAAAAACAGCTATACGGGTGTAAGGGACAGCGTCCCGCAAACTGATAGGGGTTGCTTAGTCAACGAAACTGAACAACTATCACCAGGTTTTTTTTCAGGAAATTAAAAAAATATAGAAAATTTGCTTTCGAGGCGGTCACTTTTTATGAAAAAGCATATATTTTTTTTTCATTTCCTGAAAAAAATTCCCGGTGATAGTTGTTCAGTTTGGTTGACTGAGCAACCCCTATCAGTTTGCGGGACGCTGTCCCTTACACCCTATATTTCAACTTAGCTTCGCTAAGATGATCGACAATGATCGTATTTATACTGACTCATTCGCCTGATTAACATCAACGGTCAACATTTGCGTATTTTTGCGCCATTCATCTTCAATGTTATCCAAGGATACATTTGTTAGTATGATTCGATGCCTCAACATTTTATATGCACCTGTATAGACTAGATAAATCCTAATAATATTATAAACGCGAAAGTTTGTAAGTATGGATGTTTGTTAGTCTTTCACGTCTAAACGGCTGGAGCGATTTTTTATGGAGGTAGCTGACACCCTGGATTAACATAACACATAGGCTACTTTTTACTCCGGGAGAATGCCTGATTACCACGGGAAAATTCAGTAAGCCGCGGGTGAAACCGCGGGGCGGAAATCCAGTAAACCAATATTTGAATACAATTATTTTGACTAAAGTTCATTCGCATTCAGTTAATTAATAATAATTCATTCAGTTAAGTAATAGCTTCTATCTGTAGGACCTATTAATGATCAAATACAAAAATCGGTAAGATAACATTAGATACTTGAATACAGTAAGAAGTGTTAAGTAGCAGCTGAGTAGGATAACTTACTGCTGTTTCACAAAAAATGTGAAATCTTCGATAATTGTACGTGGGTGGCACTGTGTCACTCTTCTATGCCGATAGTCAGTAGAACTTACTTAGTAACACAATAGTATGTGAAGATTGGGAGAATAATTGATAGCATGAGTTTCAATTTAATATACCTAAAGGTGATGTCACTTGCGAAGATATAGCATTCTGCATTCCAATAAATTAATGAGACATTGAAAAATTAAAGATACTTCTTTTACAATACAAACTTAGTAACAAATAGGTAGGTATCATATGGAGCCGCCACATTCATAGCCAACCAACAGCTTAATTCCTTTATGAATACTAAAAAAATATTTTGTAGAGCGGCCCTCCTGTGTACCTTTCTCCTAATCATACTATACAAAGATGAAAAAATAAAGCGATGTGAAATTGCAACCTTATCTAAATTGTACCTTTACCTTTAGCTTACATTTTATAAAAGAAAGATTTGATAGGTACATCAGTGACACGGTACACGGAAGGAAACTTGTAACTTTTTCGCTTTTCCGTGGGAACTATTTTCTTACGTTCTTTTACTCCACGGAGCCGTTAGTGCAGGCGCTGCGTCTTGCACTAAGTAATAGGCTATTGTTCTCAAACACCGTATTTTAAAAACAATACTATTACTGACATCAACCGCGTGTTATATTAGACTATTAGATTGCTGCATAGTCACTATCACTACATAGTATAAAACAAAGTCGCTTCCCGCTGTCTGTATGTATGCTTAGATCTTTAAAACTACGCAACGGATCTAGATGCGGTTTTTTAATAGATATAGTGATTCAAGAGGAAGGTAATATATGGTAATAAATGTAATAAGGTAATATATGTATAAAACATGCATAATTTAGTACAGAAACACTGATACTTTTAGAGGTTTCTTATGTGATGTCGTAAATAAACTCATTTTTCTGCGCTTACATTGCAAACGCTGGCTGAACCCTACGAGATAGATCAAAATAATGTACCTCAGAGGTTATTGATAAATGAATTATTTTGGATGTTTTGTTTTGACATGCTTACTTAATCGGCAATGTTATTAAATTTTACCCGTGCGAAGCGGGGGCGGGTCGCTAGTTCGGTAAATAAACAAGAGGCTGCCCGACCCTTCAATCAGTGATTGCGCCAAGCAACTTTCTGTGTTCAGTCGGTAGGCATGTAATGAATACTACTGGTAGCATTTCGGCGTTGCAAAATACACGACTTAACTAATTACCTCGTAAGTCGTGCTATCAACGAATCGATAGCTTCGTTTAAGTTTTTTTTTTTTGAGCTCGTTCCATCGTTGATCTCACCTCAGAGGTAATTCTTACCTAAGTTTGATTTGAGAACAAATAATGATAAAAATTAAAAAATGTTTCCCAAATGTTGTCGGGCCAACAACTAATGTTATATTATGATTATGACCACATTAAATATTGTATGTGTAGTAAGTTTTGATTGGTTATGTTATACCTATTTTGTATACGAGTACTTGGAGAGGAATAATTTCTAGAACTCTGCTTTTTACGTAAATGACGTCAACAAACAATAATAATTAAGTAATTTAACTCTTCTCATACAAAAGACATCAACGCGTACTAATTTCAATTAAACAAGAAAAAATTGATTTCCATAGAATAGAAGATAGATCTACGGATTATTCTGAAACAATCTCTTATAATATTAGTATAATTAACCTGTATTATTTTTTTCCATTTGCTTGCTGACTGCCGGAGACTCGTTCACCTCAGCCATGATGACACACTCCAGCTGACAGACACTTCCACAAACACCTGGAAATAATACAACTTGTTTATTTGAAGAAATTTCTATCTTTCCTATGGTTTCACTTCCGATTCAATGTGTTTGTCCTGTGGATAAGACATATTTCCGCGCAGTTACAAGTACGCACTACGAGTATATTTTATGTGTTTTGTTTACGTTAAATAGCTTTTGAGTTATGAAGGGTCAGGGTGGCTTGAACTTGAAGAGCGTTTCTAGATTTGAAAATCTATCTGTGTAAGTACCTAGCTTTACCTAAATAGGTACTCGTACATTAAACATTGCGGTAATAGCTTGCATTTATTGCACTAACTTTCACGTTTATATTACAATGTGATTCACATAATAAATTATAATAGTCATCACATTATACAAGCTGTGTAAGTTTCTCAATCAAATATTTTTGTCAATGTATTTGTCAATTCCTTAATTTTACAAAATATTAGATGCAAATGTATTTTCTTGAACTTCAGAAACTTCTGTAGAAAGCGGATAATTTTTTCTAAAGTAAAAAGAGAAAAAGTGACAGGCACGCATGCATGATGCATAAAAACAAGCAAACAAGATGCATCGCTGTTATAAAATAAGATTTACAATTATCTTTTTGGCAGCAACATACTACAGGCTTCCCTTGTTATAAAAACTTGTTTCAATTAAAACGACGCCTCTGGCAGAAAATGCATACAATCTTCATACTTAAGAGTATATTCTAGAACCTCGAACAGTCGAGGGGGAAGGCTATGGGATGAGGAAAGGGGACCCAAGCCTCTCCCTATTGCATAGTACTTGGTACCTACAGACGGTTATTGTCACTTCCTACTATTTCAACACAGGATGACATCATAATTAGTAAACAGAGGCATCACAATCATGTTTTGTTACGTATCGTATCTACTAATATTTGATGATCTACATTTTATCCTATTGAAAATTATTTCTTTGTTCAGGAGACAAACTAATTGTCACTGCTAACAACTTGCCAAGTGTAAGAAGTTCGCAGTATGATAAATCGTCAGCTATTTTTGCTTGTAATTTGTTTCAACTTTGTATATAGACAAGGTGATGTTTTCTTACTTTATATCGGCCTTGAGGTAGCCGGCTTATCACAGAGCACACACAACGATACACAGTGATGGAGGTTCGCGCGCGTCCGTGTTTGAGATAAACTAAACACTGACGGAGCCGCGAAAACTCGGACGGACCGACCGACATTGCTAGTGCTGCCAGACGCAGGGGAAAAATTTCCTCACATTTAAAATAATTTGTTATGAAAAATCATAATTTGACTATACCTATACAAACTTGCTTTAATTAGTTAATACAATAAAGTTCCTACTTTTACTAGAATTCGGTAAGTACTGTTTTTGGTAGTTTTTTTGTAGGTATAGTAAAGTAATTACTATAGAAACTCATAATAACAGCAACTTCGGAAACCTCTTACTTAATTATTTTATTAAGAACTTCTGTCATCTAATAGTGGTCTGAGGTTTGAGCTTTCTCTCCGAGAGGTCAGGTTCCCCCGTGTTTTTATTTATTTATTTAAAGATGATTCCGTGCTTCGGAGAGCACGATAAGCTGTTGGTCCTAGTTGCTGGCTTTCATAGTGGTCCTTGTAGGTGGTATAAAAACTTGGACATCATGACTCAAGGACCCATGGCATAAGTAATTTAAAAGATAAATTTTAAAGAATTCATAAACTCCTCGGTATGGGTATAATGTAACGATTCCTATTACACTATAGATAAAAAAAGAAAAGGAATTTATTTTTAAATTGCTTTAACATTTACATTGATGAGATATCCCAGAAAGTAATCGAAGATACTTGTGTTTTGTGTTCAGTCATGTCATTAATCTGTTTATCCAAATTTTTGTATCAACCAACATAACGTAATTTACATACTTAACCACTCCTCTTTTACCTAAACCCGAGCAAATCTCGAAGCAGGCAACACCGACGGCGACGCACAGCACAGCAGCTTCACAAGCGACTCAGCCCGAATAGGCCCGAGGTGCAGCCGAGTTCACCCGAGCGCGTGTATTGATGCCCGGCAAACATTTTGCCGCCTTTTTCCGCGCCATTTTCTCTGGCGCTTGCGAGGGAGTTTGGCACCGGCGCCCCTAGGTCCGTTCTCTTTCCCGGCCAATGTCCGGTTAAGTACCTTCTTATCATTGACCCCAAAGAAATTTTTAAGAGGAAGAAAACTCTAGAAAAATCCTTCCTATTAATTGTATGACAGCTTGTGCACCCATCCTTATACGTCATGGATTTTTTATGATATGTACCTATTGGATATGGATAAGTGCACAAGCGCCCTTAGGGTCAAAATCGAATGATTTTTAGAATGCCTTCTTGATTATATGAACAGCTACGGGTAACTTATAAAATAATAGTGCACCTTTTTTATATTATTTTGTAGTAAAATACACATAGAGGTATAATGTACTACGTACAAAATATCCAAAGTCCGAGCCGTTTATGAAAAGATGTGCCTAACTAAACATTCTGACTGAATGAATATGATGAATCTGAATCATGATGAATCTGAAGGAAGGAACTAGAATAGAAATTGACCTTAGCTAGGTATATTAGGTAGCCAATACATTTTGATGGGATGGGCCACTCACTATACCATAACATAACATAAGCCAAAGAAATTTTGCTGCTGGATATTGAACTCGCTTTGGAGAGTGATTGCCAAATCGCCAATATTAGGAGAAAGGTGAGCGCAGTGCGTGACATTTTTCTAAATAGGTGCTGTGTGCGGCCAGGCATTCACTGGATTTAACTTTTACGAAACTTGTGGTATGGGGTGGTGGTTTTCTGCTGACCGTTATACAATTACGTTGTTGTCATAGAACTATGTCTCTTCATTTACTTTAGTCTACGTATGGTCTACGTCAAAGATTTTGACATTTTTAGCATTTTTATCCTATATTCTGAGGTTGTCATAGAACTATGTCCAGTCCAGTGCGGAATGTCGACTATCTTCTTTTTATGACATTGTTAATAATTTTTATGCTACGAATTTGATCTAAAACTTTTAGAACTTATTTCCAGTAGGTATGGCTAAATTATTTCCTGTTAAATACAAGTACGACGAAAACATCGGATACAGAATTTACCTCGGAGGTCATAATTAGCCGTCGGTCTCGATCACTGTTTTTGATAGGCGGTTTAAAAATCCTGACACCAGGGTGGGCTCATCGATTTATTCTACCCAACAACCCACACGACAGAGAAAGAAGTGGCATAACAAGCATCGTGACAAACTTTTAGTTTTTATTTTAGTACATAACATCAGAAATATAATAGTACTAACGTAACATAACCTAAATATCACTGCTACGATGATCACTGCTACGCCGTAGCAGATTTCTACAGAATTTTCAGGGATATGAAATAATATCACCAAGGATGTTTTTAAATTAGTTAGCCGTAAGCATCGAAGATAGAAGATTTTTAAATTGACATTCATCTCAATTATTTCCATAGAAAGTAATCGTTAAGTAGTTATCTATTCTACGCCATAGGGATTAAGTTTTGGTAAAAGTACCTGTTCCAACCGTACTACTGTACCTATTTATTTATTTATTTATCTATATTTGTGTAAGTATCAAAATATTTCCGAGATGGATCCTACTATATTATTGTACAGGAAGTAAGCCGATTTTAAACTATTTCGTAATTGTAGTTAGGTTTGACCTTAAGGTTTCACCCTTAGTAAATAAAAAAGACACTATGTTTTTCTGTGAATATTGTGATGAAAACTCTTCAAAATACAGAAATAAAACGAAAATTCCTTAATTTCACTTATTTTTGCCCAGCTATGTTTTTGCCCTATTATTTTAAACTTTTATTTAGTTGGAAAATAATCGTAATATTATGCGTCAAATTCTAATTTCTATTCGAAACTATTCGAACCACAATATAAATTATAATTGACGATAAACCAAGTAATATTGTTTAACAGTTTATTATAAAATATTTACGGTATTTTTTTGTATTTTTGTCATTATAACATACTTAATAAATAAATAAATATGTAATAATAAATTTAAAAGACACGTACAACGTGTGTTTTACAGTTTTTAATCTTACTTAGTATGTACAGTCATGATGATAGTTCGTACAAATATTGTTGTAGTAAAGTATAAAAAAGGGGTAGTCCGTATCTAAGATGGTGTATACGGGATGTTGTGTGCCGGTGTCGCGGGGCGGTGGGCGGTGGTGGCGGCGGCGGCGGCGGAGCGTCGGCGGCGGCGCGCGCGCAAGTACGTCGCGCTCGTCGCCGGCGTCTGCCGCACAGGTGAAGACAGCCCCAGCTTAACCCTCTGCGGGCGCTTCCGCCGCCTTTTCTTCTTTGCTTTTCCAGCCGTCGCACATTTTCCGGAGGAACGCTGTGAATTGAAACCACATGTTAACTAACCCACAAAACTTTCGGATGTTTTCTAGTTATTCTCTAGCTAGAGTTTCCCTAAATGTTGCAATAATGATAACGTTAATGCGTGAATTAAAGCATAAACGCATTAACGTTATCATTATTGCAACATTTAGAGCAACTCTAGCTAGAGTCTAGTTAGAATTGCTTCCAAAATTATATTTATATTTTATAAATTTTTAGGCGTAAAAACTGATAGTTAAATATGTTAGATGAGAACATTAAACATTTCTATTGAAGTGTATATATGATGTGTTAGCTAGACGTGATCAGTTGCCGTTGTGCCGACATCATTACAGATAAGATATAAGCTTCAGAAACGTAGAAAGCATAACGTAGACAGCGGTTGCTTGAACCTAGGTAAACTTACGATCTTATAACTAAAGATAGACGAAATGCGATGTCCTCTACGCCATAACCTTCTTCAGGAATGCTGTAAATTAAGAAAGGGTCAAAAGGGGCACACACACAGGACTATAGGGACTACAAACTATAAATTACTTGGTACTTTAGGGAAAACATGCTTAAATGTGCTTGAACTCAAGTTTTCTTTTATATGGGGCGTTTTGATGTACAGACTTACAATATTTATTTATATATTTTGAATATTTAAATGAAAACGGGGATAGGTGCTGACTCGTAAAATCATGAAAACGTGCTTATTATTTGCTGAATTTACACAGTGGATACATAATTATAAAAAAGGGTCCACAAAACATTGCTGTAGGAACTGAAAATAATACTTTGCAAAAAAGGTAAGGGACTTCTTATTCACATAAGGATAAAAACAATATTTACAGTGTTATAAATGATAAACTTACGTGCGTATTGGATCATGCCGTCGTCATCTTCAGGGTCCATGCAGTCCTTGCAGACCTCGTCGACTTCTTTGTCTTCCAGTTTTTCACCTGAAGAAACAATTTTCTTTAATAAAGTGATATATATATCGTAATAATCTTTTCCGTGACATACTTATTGGGAGCGGTACGAAACATGGAATGTACAAAATGTCTTTTTATTATATTTTAACTATTTATTTATTGTACACAAAAACATTTCCAAAACAAAAGTACATAGGGAATTAAGACACAACAGGCACTGCATCTCAGGGCTTTTCATAGTTTCATACTCAAGATTTTTTTTTGGTTGTGATTTTCAAATAACGTATGGGAGTGTATTATTTTTCATATTTTGGCCACTCATTCATTCAGGAAGTACATTATCACTCTCTTTCTGCTACATCCCATAGATTACGAAAGATATATTATTTAGCTCTGGTCTAGATGCCTCTGCATCATGGCATTGCGCCAAGGGAATGCCACTAAGCAATTGACGGCCAACAGGAATATCGGTAGATGCCAAATATCGTATTGGCACATCAAACCCAGAGAAATAGCCACTTAAACACATCGGCCAAAAATATCCACTTTGGAGACATTGAACATCAGTGAACTACAAGTAAACAAATCTTGAGCCAACGGAAATTCCTATTAAGATATCTGTTGGATGTGTTTGAGGCGAGCTTTGCACTAACTCCTGTCATTCAACAAAATTGCATCTATAACTGACATTAAATAATGTATTTCTGCCTACTGGCTTATTTCCGTTGTAGGTCCGACACAGGCTACAATATGTAAGATGGCTCAAGCTGTCAAATGGACATGTAAGTAAATGGTCTAGCCTGCGACTCTCAGGCTTCCTAGCCATCAGAATATCTTTCTGATCGTGTTAATCCTGCTGTCCAATCAGAATTAGATATTGAAGGAATAGAAAGTGCACTTGTGAATATACTGGCAGATTTTCATGAGACTGGCCACCGTCTCCAAAAGGTAGAAGAATCTAAAAATCTCTGGAAAATATGGAATTAAATAATTAAGGCTGCACTTACCTAACGCCATAAGCGTGTGTATAAGTTCAGCGCCAAGCATGAGGCCGTTTTCGTTCTTGTCGTACAACTTCAGACATTCCAGGAAGTCTTCGTACACACCCTGGTCTTTGTCTTTCTTGCATTGGCTGTAGATGGGAAGGAACTCATCAAGCTGAAATAGAAAACACAGCCGTGAGGTTTCTAGGTATAAAATACTGCCTATCAAGGGGTTAAGGTACCAAACTATATGTTTTGCCTTTTTTATTCTTGTTTGATTAATTTTAATTACACGCAACTAATTTAAATCATCAAATTTATGAAAGCTCCATAATTTTATTTCAACCTGTAAGCTTAGGTCCATAAAAATTCGTGACTTCTTCTTCTTAATGGATTAGTATACCTTTATTACCTGTAGCACTTCCATGCTGGACTGGGAGTGATAGAAAAACATAGAATGTGCCAGCTGCATCACCTCCCGGGTATGCTGTAAAAATCAGCTAAGCGATCCGAGGGTTTCAGTGTATTGCAATTTAGGCGACGGGCTGACAACTCGTCACTATAGCAATTCAATTCAATTCAATCATTTATTGCATTCATGGGTACATAAGGTGTTATAAATATAAAAGCGTCCACATGAACCCGGTTTGGGCACAGCAAATTATCTTAAAAACTAAATTTATATAAGTAACATTTATGTATATCACTTAAATACTATTAACAAACTAAAATTTAGAAAAATTAATTTAAATTTTAATTTTAATTTATTAAAATTTAACTTATTAGTATTATAACTTAACATTATTTTTAAACAGGTTTGTTTATGTTACAAATGGTATTATATATTTAAAGTAATAAAATAATAATTATGTAGGTGTTTTTTCACAAAAGTACTCTTCAATAGTGTAGTAACATTTCTCAATGAGATATTTTTTTAGTGTTCTTTTAAATATGATATGGTCGGTTTCATTTTTTATCGAGTCTGGAATATTATTATAAATTTTAACACACATTGCGTAGGGACTGGTATGATACATTTCTAGTGATGAAAATGGAAAAACTAATCTATTTTGTGGTCTAAGATTTGGTGGCCTACAATATTGTTGAAAAAGGTGCATATTATTTCTGACTAATAAACTTGCTTCTAGTATGTAGATCGATGTTAGTGTTAGTATTTCTAATTCTTTAAAATATGGCTTGCAGCTTACTAAAATGTTAATGTTCATTATAATTCTTATACACTTCTTTTGTAGCCTAAATACTTGAACAACATCTGTACCATTCCCCCACAACACTATCCCATATTGAAGCCAGGAATGTGCATATGCGTAATAGGTACAAAGGGCCGTTTTTTTATCAGTATTTTTTTTTAGTTCGTACAAAGCATAAGAGAATCTCGATAGTTTAGCTGTTATTTTTGATATATGTTCTTTCCAGTTCATGTTAGAGTCAATATTTATACCAAGTAATGGATATGAGTTTACGCATTCTATTGTGATATTCTGGTATGAAAAATTTATATCTAGTGGAAGTTTTTGGCACGGTTTCATTTGGATTAGTTTAGTTTTTGTGAAGTTTAATTGTAGATTATGTTCGCTAAGCCAGTGCACTACTCTTGTTAGTATATTTATAAGTTTAAAATTTACCTCGGCATTATCTTTAGCAGATATTACTATCGAGATATCATCCGCAAATACAGTACAAGGGTTATTTATTACTAGGGGCAAATCATTGATATAAATCAAAAAAAGTAAGCAGCCGAGAACACTACCTTGTGGAATAGATTTAGTGACGTTAATTTTATTGGATCTGACTTTAACTTTATGACCTGTGACATTGTTATAATACCTATAACAAATATAATATAATAGCAATACCTATACTATACATATCATCTGTAATAACCCTCAAAACTTGTCTGACGTGGCGGAACGATCTTTGGTAAATCAATCATTTTTCATTTTTTTATTTTTTCATTGATGGAGAAAAGGAAGAGTAACAGGAATAAGGCCCGTATTTATAAACAGCTCTCAAGTGTGACAGCGAGTTTGAGATCGTATCAGAAATGACCAGTACAAAACGACCTGTCAAATCCATACTTAATATTGATCTCAATCTTGAGATCGCTTTATAAATACGAGCCTAAGTAAACTTACGGAAATTATCTTCGAGCGCTCTCAGCGCATCGCCGAGGTAGTAGGCATCGACCTTGCCGCTGCCGTCACTGTCGTAGATGGGAAAGCAAAGAGTAAGAGAAAGAAGGAACTTACGGAAATCATCTTTTCGCCGGGCTTCTTGGTGCCGCCCCACTTCTCGATGGAGGCGAGTGTGGGGTTGGAGTTGAGCGCTCTCAGCGCATCGCCGAGGTAGAAGGCGTCGACCTTGCCGCTGCCGTCACTGTCGTAGATGGGAAAGCAAAGAGTAAGAGGAAGAAGGATCTTACGGAAATCATCTTTTCGCCGGGCTTCTTGGTGCCGCCCCACTTCTCGATGGAGGCGAGTGTGGGGTTGGAGTTGAGCGCTCTCAGCGCATCGCCGAGGTAGAAGGCGTCGATCTTGCCGCTGCCATCACTGTCGTAGATGGAGAAGACGAAGGAAGCCTCTGAGGATTGAGAAGAGTTTTGGTTAGCATTGTAGTCCAAGGGTTACAAAATTAGGCACGTGTGGATATGTTCACGATATGAACAAAGTTTAAAAATTAAATTGCTTGTGAAATTAAAATTTATCAACAGATTTACAGGAATGTTTCTAATGATTTTGTGGCTCTTAAAAGTTGTTATTTAAGTCATGATCACAATATATCGAACACATATACACACGCTGCACTATTAAGTTGTGTATTAAAATAAACTCAACTAAAAAACCGGTTTTATATTTATTTTGTTTTTCGTGTTTAATGGTTAGAAAAAGTATTTCTGACTTTAGTTATCTACTCACTGAACTGAATCTACGAAAAGAATTTCCGACTTTAGATATCACTGAACTTACTCTACGAATACAACTAAAAAGTTTATCGCCGATTTTATTCCCGGAAATAGAATATCAAAACAATGCTGATGCCTCTGATGCTGATAATTGTGATAAGTTCAAGGCAAAATGTTTTCATGAGATATTTTTTTTCTCAATATTTAAAACGATTATTATAAAAATACGAATAATAAAATAATGAATAACTAATTGTTTAAGAGTCTTTTTGTCGTTCAGTACGTCATTATTGTTTACGCATCCATCTGCTGCTTTATTGGCTGAAAAATTTGCAGAACCAATAGTTTACATTCATTACATTTCTAGAACCAATTTGTTTGTGTTGTTTGTTCCTAATTTCAAAGTTCATGAAAGATTACAGAAAATAATGACTTTATTCAAACTATTATAAGTATATAATGTAAATAACTATCGTTTAGACAGATCACTATTAAAAAACATTGATAACAAACGGAAATATTCTTTCTCATCGAAAAATGATGAAGTGGCAATAAAGTAAAACAGCACTAAACACGTTGTTTACAAGTTAACTATCTCATATATATAGGTACCTACATTTACTTCGGTACGCCGAAACTTTCACTCGCTTCTTTTAATTCCGTTAATTTTTCTATAAAATCTGTTTTTCTAGAAACCCAGGTGCTTTAGCTGTAGCACGGCTTCGCGTGGGCGGCATTCTTTGCCCAGAATAATTCTTTCCGCCCGTTTCGACCGATCCGCTGCTCACTGACTCACTCGCTAATTATATCCCGATTGTAACTCTGCCCCAATTTCTGAACGCCCACTGACTCTAGATTTATGTGTACCAACACAATATTCAACTTTTCTTTGCTTTTAAAAAAATCGCTACGATTTGAAGTACTTTTCCTTCAATCTATCCAAATTCCAAACTATCTTCTAAACAGAAACCTCGAAAAAAATTCTCATTCAAGTTCGAAACTCTCAAAATATGAGTGTAGTTATAGGCAACGCTTACCTATAAAAAATTCAAAAGTTAAAAATTATACATCTTCAGAAACCAAAAGAAAGTCAAAGTTATAGAATTAATATAGTAATTCAAAGTAAAAAATTTAATCCGCCTCGGATTCTTTCGACAATATCAAAGTTTTCATTATAAGCTAAGATTACCGAAAACTCATTCATTGTTATCCTCGTCCTCAGTAGTATCATACTTATCATAACATGATGCAGACGCTACAGCGTCAGCTGATCTGATAATGCAGTGACCTTGACAGCTGATTTATCTATCCGGACATACATTGCTGGAGTTTTGCCTAATATCCGTTAGATATTGGCGCGCAAATCAATCTTGTTTGTCGCGAGAAATATTTGATCCCCGCCAACAGTGAAATCCGAGCGGAGTTTCTCTGTTTGGGCGGGCGGGCGGCGATCGCGCGACCACGTGACGCAACAGTTTAAATTTGGAACGAAGCGCGCGCGCACCAAGCCGAGCCACTGGCCACACGGCTGCCTCCTAGCAACGCCCGCCTTTTATGAGAAACGATGCTAAACTTAGATGTTACGAAGCTCACTCCCATTACATTTATGTATTGTCTCTACATTAGCCAATGTTCTCGATGGCTATTCAGACAAATTTCAAAGTCCAGGTTTATAAGTGTGACTTGATTTTAAAGGAAACATGATTGATTTCTGTAAAATCCCCTTATCTTCGAGGGATTGCGGTTGTTAGTACGATGGTTTATCTAGTTAGTAAACATCAGAAACCACTCATAAAGTATACTCACTTTCAACGTCTATCTTGCTGAGGTCGCTCTGAAAATTACCAAAAACATTTCGTTATTTCTCATGTGATAATGTAGGTATGTGGTGTGGGATTAGTTGGAGTGTCTCGACTAGCGGCAGCTGGAATGACCCGCAGGATCACGTCCATTCACTGTTTCGCACAACACTGTGTTACATTGCTGGAAGACGTTAAAGCGAGTCGCTCGCGTACTTCCGGTCAGCGGAAAACGTATCACGAGAAACTATCACGCTTCTTTCACTTTTCTTGTTAACCGTCCGTATTTTCACTGTATTCCTCTTCACTTTTCCACTTTGCCGTCATAGATGACTCACCATTTTGTGTGGTGTTTCGTTGGTTCCCTCCCGGTCTTCACTGGCAGACGTTCAGACAAGAAGTGGGGCTCGGCAACTTTTCACGAGACTGTTTTAACTGACTTAGATGGCGCACCCATCTGGATATTTGAGATTTAGCCCAGGAATCCGCGACCGATCTATTTTCGACACCTTCCGTCCCGCTCCCCTCTCGGTTTTACTTTGGGTGGAAATAACAGGCATGAGCGAGATGAAAAGCATTTCCACATGTCATATTTCGAGGGCATCGAGCTAACACTATTCCAATGCACCGTGTGTAAACCGAAACATATATCTCGCGAAATAGAGTATCTGAAATTATATATTTTTTTTTTTATTACAACTTTTAACTACGTGTGGATTATACTTTGGCATCTGCTCAGTTCACTCCAGGTTATTGGCCTCTGCTTTCCTCGTTATCATTAAAAATAAAATCATTTCTTTAAAAAAAACCTCTATTATTTTAACGTAAACACATTTTGCATTTTAATATTATCAACTTCATCAGGCTTGTTCAACGCATAGTAGGAATCACACACAAAATATTTAACTATCATTTTTAATGAGTGTGAAATCATAAAAACCTCAGTTACACCGTTTGTTTAGAAAGTGAGCTGGTAAATCTACATTTACGCGAAACTATTTCGATCAGATCTATGTCGTGCAACCAAGGTGTCCGTCCATACGTAGCGTAGGTGGGACTGATACATAATATTACGGTAGGTATAACAAGCGAAACCGGAGCAAAAACTTAGTTCATGCATGCATGACTTGCTGAAGAATGTAAATTGTCGGGCAATTTCTATTAATAACATTATGAATGATGAAGACATGAATGATTGGAATGACTCAACTCATTTAAACAAGTGGATCTTTACCACTGTTGTTGATAGCCTAATATGGATGAAGACCATGATAACATCTAGGTACCCGACCCGTAATTGTTTGTTAAAAATAGAATAAAAATAAGCAGAGAGCACTTTCAACAAAAACAGAGGACTTTGTTTGTCGATTTTATCACTATCGATTAACCATGTAAGTTTCACCACAAACTTACGGTAATGTAGGGAGGGAGGGGTAAAAATGCACTGAATTCTTATGTAGGTAATAAAAATAAGAAGATAGAGGGTCTCGTGTTTCGTAATATTGTGACTGACTGACTTCTTCTTCTTGTGATTTGACTTCTTACATGCATGACCGCCTATGGGACCATAGCTATACCATGGCTATACATCATACCCCCACTACATCAAGCCCTGATCGAGTAAAAACGAAAAGCCAGCTAAGTACCTTATATAATATCAACAGAACTAGCCAGAAAAATCAGTTATTGTTCTTGGGGTTACCAGAAATTTTGCTAAATTTTACGGTATCTGCTAACGTGGACATACCTTACGTCGTAAGGTACAGGCTCAGTGTCTACCTTACGACGACGCCCAGCTGATCCACCTTGACACTGAGCCTGGAAATGATTATATTTCCCAACCTTAACACTGGTGTGAAGGTGATGCATTTGGGGATTTTCCTTAGATTTTCCCGACCTTCACAGCGACATATTTAAAAAAAAAATGAAAAAATGTAAGATCTCTATTTGGAGTACCTAACCCATACCTATCATCGATTCCAAATAAGTGACGATTACATTTCAGTTTGTGCTAAATATTCCCAAGCAATTTCAAAAATCACCGCCGTCTAAATATTAATAAGTCGACCTTAACCGAAACCTTCATAACGGTGAACAATCACATGGTTGATGCAATGTTTGTACAATCCTACATAGAATAAAAATACTGAAATCAATAAACTTCAATTTATTTTACAAGAACATTCACATTACTGAACTTTACAAGAACATTCACAATACTGGACTGAATTTCATCCTAGCAGTGTTCCCCACTTCCATCAGCGTTGGCATCGAAGGTGTACTCTTTCCACTTGTTGGAGTTGACGAGAGCCTGGTTGACAGTGTTGAACTTCCAGACGACGGATTTGGACGGCAGAGGGGAGTAGGCCCGGCGCTGCTCCAGGAGGCTGGAGGCGCGGCGGCGGGCATGCGGAGAGAGGGGACATACTCCACGGACAGACGGTGCTTTAGATTCCTGTGAAAATAAAATAAAAGATTTCTTCAAATCTGTTGATTGTCTTCCTTGCGAGGTTTTCCCAAAGAACTTCCATAATGGAGGTCTTGAAAAAGTGCGAGAAAAAAATCTGCAGGGTTGGTAACGCGTAAGTGGTAACTCCGTTGCAGGCATTCATAAGTTGCGGTAGGCGCATCCGATCAGACGAGCCGTGTTTCGGCAAACTGATCAATTAAAACATATCACTCTTCCTACAAAACTATAGAAGATGTCTGTTAGCCTTGCCTTCCTCTTTCCGGGTGTCTTACGACGCCACCAGCCTCGCAAGCAGGACAGCAGCCTGGCGCCCTGGATCCGGCAGCGGCTCACCAGGCTGGTGCGACTCTTCCGGGAACCACTCGCTCCAGATATGGCTGAAGTTGCTGCTAATTCTTTTCTTTGCTGCTCCTGAAATAATTAATGCGTTTTTTCTAAGTGAACTGGATTTACTGGATTCAAGAGCTCGTTTATAGGATGGCGTACAATCTTGTAATATTGACCATAGAGATTTATTTATATAGAGGTAGAAACGTTAGGAAAAAGAAATACCTCTGCTTCACGATACGAAGAGTTATCATCATCCTCGTCTTCGGTAGAGGCAGCAAACAACTCTACTTCTTGCATAGGAGATTTTGGGTCTTGAAGAACGGGATCTCCTTCGTCATCCGAACACTGCTCACAATCCCCTGCAAGACCAAATAAATATTAAAAATTACGTAGAACGATGAATGCTAGTTACAAACAAATATTAACAAAAGAAATAATTTACTATTGAGGCTTAAATAGGCATTTTCGTATCGAGCTGATTCCAATTTCTGTTCTGCTCTTTCCTCTTCTTCGTCCGATACCTAAAATTTCACAATTTAAATTACAAATACGTATCGTGAATTCATAGTGAAATTGATCTCCAAAAATAAAAATAGAATTTGTAAGGGTACCTCCTCAACGCTAGCGTCCAAGTTTTCAATTTCTGCGTGTATTTCTGCTTGAACGACCACTTTTATCTTATCAAAGTCATTGACTGATGTAGACTCTTCGTCGATATAAAACGCAACATCATTTCCAGCATTGGTTTCGTATGCATTCTCGAGAAACGAGTAGCAGTTTGGTTGCCCATCCTCGTCAATTTCAACTATATTAGCTTCGGAAGTCACATTCAAACTGGCGTGAAATGGTCGTAAATTGTTCATAAAAAAATTGTCGCCATCGGATATCTCTTGTTCTTCTCCATCAACTTGAAGTTGTTCAGAAGAAGCAAAGGCAGACTCAAATAGTTTGTTCATTAAAGACACCATTATATGAGATGAAAATAGTTGAGCTTCATTATCAATAATTATGTCTTCTACATCTTGTTTAATTAATTCATCATTTTGAATATCATTTTCTTTACTTACCATATCAATTTCTTCATCACCTTGGCCTATAAAACTATTCTCAGGTTTTGACTTAATGACCTCGTCTGGAAAAAGATAAACATGTAAAAAAAGAAGTATGAATCTTATTTTATTTATAAATTAAAAAAACTTTTATTTAAAAAATTCTTACCTTTTTGAGGTGTAGAGGTAGTAAGATGTGATACATTTTCTTTATTTTCGTTATCACCCTGCAAGATCTGAAATAGATTGGCATGGCCAGAGACTGTTAGCCGACCACTTCGGAGGTCCTTGTACCAACCTGTAAGAAAACAAAATTATATGAACATATCTATCTACTTCCATGCTAGAATTTAAGCACAGACCTACTAGCTGTCTATTCATTCTGAGTAGTAGCGGGTCTTCTCGCCAAAACCGTAGGTTTTGGAGTTAGATGGAGGGGAGGTGGTGACGAGGCTCGGCCTCTATTTCATTCTGATCATTTTATAGCTAAGGTACTATTCCTTGTTGAGATTTCTTTGGCTTACCCCTTCTTTGCTCATTGTTAACTATACTGCAAGCTTCGTCTAACACTTGACTAACAAGATGTACGCCTAACAAAGCGGCCATTCTCCGGGCATCATAGGTTTCACCCACTTCAGTTTCCACCTCTTCTAAAGACGGCATTTTCGGATTTCAATAATGATGAGCAGAGAAGGGGTAAGCCAAAGAAATCTCAACAAGGAATAGTACCTTAGCTATAAAATGATCAGAATGAAATAGAGGCCGAGCCTCGTCACCACCTCCCCTCCATCTAACTCCAAAACCTACGGTTTTGGCGAGAAGACCCGCTACTACTCAGAATGAATAGACAGCTAGTAGGTCTGTGCTTAAATTCTAGCATGGAAGTAGATAGATATGTTCATATAATTTTGTTTTCTTACAGGTTGGTACAAGGACCTCCGAAGTGGTCGGCTAACAGTCTCTGGCCATGCCAATCTATTTCAGATCTTGCAGGGTGATAACGAAAATAAAGAAAATGTATCACATCTTACTACCTCTACACCTCAAAAAGGTAAGAATTTTTTAAATAAAAGTTTTTTTAATTTATAAATAAAATAAGATTCATACTTCTTTTTTTACATGTTTATCTTTTTCCAGACGAGGTCATTAAGTCAAAACCTGAGAATAGTTTTATAGGCCAAGGTGATGAAGAAATTGATATGGTAAGTAAAGAAAATGATATTCAAAATGATGAATTAATTAAACAAGATGTAGAAGACATAATTATTGATAATGAAGCTCAACTATTTTCATCTCATATAATGGTGTCTTTAATGAACAAACTATTTGAGTCTGCCTTTGCTTCTTCTGAACAACTTCAAGTTGATGGAGAAGAACAAGAGATATCCGATGGCGACAATTTTTTTATGAACAATTTACGACCATTTCACGCCAGTTTGAATGTGACTTCCGAAGCTAATATAGTTGAAATTGACGAGGATGGGCAACCAAACTGCTACTCGTTTCTCGAGAATGCATACGAAACCAATGCTGGAAATGATGTTGCGTTTTATATCGACGAAGAGTCTACATCAGTCAATGACTTTGATAAGATAAAAGTGGTCGTTCAAGCAGAAATACACGCAGAAATTGAAAACTTGGACGCTAGCGTTGAGGAGGTACCCTTACAAATTCTATTTTTATTTTTGGAGATCAATTTCACTATGAATTCACGATACGTATTTGTAATTTAAATTGTGAAATTTTAGGTATCGGACGAAGAAGAGGAAAGAGCAGAACAGAAATTGGAATCAGCTCGATACGAAAATGCCTATTTAAGCCTCAATAGTAAATTATTTCTTTTGTTAATATTTGTTTGTAACTAGCATTCATCGTTCTACGTAATTTTTAATATTTATTTGGTCTTGCAGGGGATTGTGAGCAGTGTTCGGATGACGAAGGAGATCCCGTTCTTCAAGACCCAAAATCTCCTATGCAAGAAGTAGAGTTGTTTGCTGCCTCTACCGAAGACGAGGATGATGATAACTCTTCGTATCGTGAAGCAGAGGTATTTCTTTTTCCTAACGTTTCTACCTCTATATAAATAAATCTCTATGGTCAATATTACAAGATTGTACGCCATCCTATAAACGAGCTCTTGAATCCAGTAAATCCAGTTCACTTAGAAAAAACGCATTAATTATTTCAGGAGCAGCAAAGAAAAGAATTAGCAGCAACTTCAGCCATATCTGGAGCGAGTGGTTCCCGGAAGAGTCGCACCAGCCTGGTGAGCCGCTGCCGGATCCAGGGCGCCAGGCTGCTGTCCTGCTTGCGAGGCTGGTGGCGTCGTAAGACACCCGGAAAGAGGAAGGCAAGGCTAACAGACATCTTCTATAGTTTTGTAGGAAGAGTGATATGTTTTAATTGATCAGTTTGCCGAAACACGGCTCGTCTGATCGGATGCGCCTACCGCAACTTATGAATGCCTGCAACGGAGTTACCACTTACGCGTTACCAACCCTGCAGATTTTTTTCTCGCACTTTTTCAAGACCTCCATTATGGAAGTTCTTTGGGAAAACCTCGCAAGGAAGACAATCAACAGATTTGAAGAAATCTTTTATTTTATTTTCACAGGAATCTAAAGCACCGTCTGTCCGTGGAGTATGTCCCCTCTCTCCGCATGCCCGCGCGCGCTCCA
>JARACY010004997.1:0-23949 GCA_029255725.1 Scrobipalpa atriplicella | reverse complement strand
TACATGCCAGACGCTAAATATTACGGTAAGTTGCTGAGGTAATTGAATGTTTATTAAATTTATAAAGCTAGATGTGTGATTTCACATGGCAAAATAGTTTTCGTCATTTTGGCCTTAATTTTGTGTGGCACAGCCATCTATATATCCATCTCTCGTCGACCAACGACCTCCAGATCAGGAGCCCATGGCTCAGACTACTTCTTTTATTAAAATGCTTATCCTGTTTCCAGTTACATGGGCTTCCCATCTGTACCCGGAACTACTGGGAAGTACTACCTCCAAACGGCTGGCAAGTCCCCATACGGTCTCGGTATGAACGGAACCGTATACAAGAATGACAACGGAATCATCGGGAACATCACTGACTTTTTGTTTAGTGGTTAGGTTAACCTTCTGTGTAGTTAGGTTAACCTTCTGTGTAGTTAGGTTAACCTTCTGTGTAGTTAGGTTAACCTTCTGTGTAGTTCCGGCAAACATCTTTAGCATTGAATGGTGTAGTGGTAGAAAACTTTGCGCATCGAAAATTTTTGAAATCATTTATGAGTGGTTTTTATTCATTGCCGGCGGCGACTACAGAACGACAGAACGCTTGCATAGCCAAATAAAATTGCATGCAAATATAATAGTAATTACAGACATACCTACACACACATTTTAATTATATTCATCACAAATATCAAAATTTATACACACATGAACAAACAAGTCTTTCCTGAATAATTATAATTAAAAAAAAATGTCAAGAGTAAAATAAAATCAAACTTAAATTCTATTCGGTGCTGGTGGCAGGAAAACTACCAATCTTATTACCTATTTAAATTGTAGAAAATCTTTAAATGAATGAAAGTTATATGTTTTGCAACCAATTCCGTAAGAATATTCTAAATCGAGTGAGTGGTTGATCTTTAATTGATTGTGGTATTACATTATACACTTTTACACGCATCGCGAACTAATTGTTTTGATATTAGTAGTAAGTGTTGTTTGTCGATGTATAAGTATAATAGTAATTAACACTGAATAATAAGAGAAAATACGAGATGACTTAGATTTGGAACATATGTATCATACCTGCAAATAAAAAATAAATTAATAAACTACTTCAATTTGGACACAATTGGGATTTCACTATCTGAAATATGGTTTTTGGGGGAATAATCTTAAAATAACAAAAAAAAACAGACTTTGCTCAGAATGTTCCAAATGGAGTCAGGCCCTGTATAATCATGTTAAATTTAGTTTTCGAATATGTATGTATTTTAGTAGATCCACCGGATCATACAAGGTCAAGATAAAATGTGTCCAAAAAAAAAAAACTAAATAATCTATTGACGTTTTTAGTGGAGTTTTTTGGAGTCACGTAGCCTTTTTTGAGACTAGGTGCCTTTTTGCCGATCTTGTCTTTTTTGTCTACCTTAGGATCTTTCAATTTTGTATTTGGATGTAGACTAATGATTATGATTAAAAGAAATAATTATTATTTACGTGAATAACCGTTTTTTATAGTTCAACTCCGACCCCTGAAGGAATAAGAAGGTTATTGGACAACTTAACATGCGAATTATAATTTATTTTATGTTTTAATAAAAAATAATAATTTTATAAACAAAATGTTTATCGGGCTGCTCGAATAATCAATTCAAATTTTTGAAATTGTGCAGTTTTTTTCATTTTGTTTTAATAATGTGATCGACAAAATCGCGCATTGCAGGCAAATACGCGTACACTCCAGGTTTATGAGGTAAAGCGCATCCCTCTCCGAACGAAACAGCTCCACCTAGTTTACCCTTGTAGATGATTGGACCTCCACTATCGCCCTAGGGAAAAAAAATAAAACGTAAAAAAAAAAAACATATTGGCTTCATTTAGGGCCCATGAAACTAAACATTTTTCTTCCAGAATTCAAAGGTCGAAATATTTGTAAAAAAAGGTGTTCACCAGCTGCTGGCACCATTTATATTTGTTTCTTCATATTTCGTCATTTTGTTCAATTTGAGAATGTTGTTCAGTTTTACGGATAGTTGTCGGTTGTTAACGGTGGTGTCTGCTTGAATTTCCTGACAAGTATGGGTGATTCCATATTCAGCTGCTGCAGCTGTCACGTTAAGGCATCGGTTCCTATCGCTGTCTGTTTTTGTACCTAAGGCTTATAATAGCAACCTTTGAGTACCTAACCTAGAGCAGAAAATAAACCCCCACTTAATACACCCTACAATACAGGGTGAGAAAAAGTACTACGTTCCTTTAAACTACGTAATGTATTAGTGGTATACAACACAAACACCACACAAAATAAAATAAATGAAAATATTTAAATTTTATTAAATTTGATAAACAGAAAAAAGTAGGTTAACTGTAGTAATGCACACTACGAAGGCGCGGCAGTGGCGCGGCCTGGTGGGCGCGGGACGCTGCGGCGGCAGAGTACCTATAACGAACGCCATCGTGTGTGTCACTACAGTTGGCTTGATTTTGTTTAACAAATTTAATAAAATTAAAATATTTACATTTATTTTATTTCATTTGTGGTTAGTGCTGTATGGTTACTAATACATTACGTGGTTTAAAGGAACGCTGTACTTTTTTTACACCCTGTATAATAAAAAATATAACTTACTCTACAGCTGTCCTTTCCTTTTACTCCGGCGCAAAGCATTTGTGGCGTTATCTCTAGTTTCAATTCCTCTTGGCATGTCTTTTGATCAGCATATGGAACTTCCACGCTAAGAAGGATTTTGGATCCCATCTTAAAGGCCAATACATAATAATATTAGGCTCGTATTTTTAAAGCGATATCAAGATTAAGATCAATGTTAAGTAAGGATTTGACAGGATGTTTGGACTGAAATGACATATCTGATACAAACTTAATTCGCTGTCACTCTTGAGAGCTAATTTATAAACATGGACCTAAATATTTTGCCAGCTGCTCACTCGTTAAATATTTATTTTGCTTTATATTATTGTTAAAGGTAATGTTACAATTTTGCTTATTAGATACAAGAATAATAAATTATATGCGCTGGATGGAACAGTAAATAAAAAATAATAATTAAAGATAATTCTACATACACCTGTTTCCGTCATGCCAAATCCCATTGTAGTTAACATATCTCCATTTTTAATACCATCAAAATGATGTATGTCTGCCATTTCAATAGATTTCACTTTATTGCTCCATTTTAACTGCTTTTTGAGTTTGACCACACAAATGTCATAATCAAGCCCATTTGGAACATGTTTTGGATGTATAAATATATGTTCGATTTCATAGTTATCTCCTGTTTCTACATTATCAGTGCCAACTGTAGCATGCATTAGTCTAAAAAATTGCATTAATAGGTACATAGTTGCATGAGGTTTAGATTACAAATTTAAATCTCGATTGTCTTTAACTATGTTAACAAAATAAAAAAAATATGAATATACAACAGAAAAACAAAATACCCTGCCAACTGATTTGTGATCATACATTATAATACATTTCTATATTTTTATCGAATTTGACATACTGCAAAATGTTATGGAGGGATGAAAATCGTATCTATAGGCAAAATTCCAAAGATAAGATGAAGGGTCAGTGAGAAAGATGATTATAGTTGGAACAAGTGCCGGTCAGTGTTAATTTAGACGGCTGACAGGGATGAATTGAAGAACAAAACATAAAGTATGTTAGGGTAAGATCGGACGGTTTAAGGGGCATGGCATTTAGGAAGCGGTGCGGTGCCGGTGCGTCGCCGGCGCGCTGATTTTGTATGTAATTTACGTCTGCGCAGCGCAGCTTGATTTGAAGTTTCTATACAAAAACGACCTAACGGCGACGCACCGGCACCGCACCGCTTCCTATTTGCCATGCGCCTTACGGTTTTGAAGAGGTTTCAGAAAATATTTTTTCCTCATTTCCTATTTATGATTGTTAAATGTTATTGACTTTTTGTTTCTAAGAATAGAATTTTCTATCTACCAGCATATTTTTTCTATTTCTTTAACTTAACTTGAGCAGTTGCTAAGTTACAACTTTGTGAAGATTGGGTTTGCTAATCAAAATCCCAGGAAAGACTGGACCCTGTCTACGACTGAACCATAGCGGAGAGGGGTAAGTTCGGACTATAATCTAACAGCTACTCTATGGCCTTAAACAAGGCGGATCCAGGTTTTTTTTCTAGGGAGGCACAAGTATGTACTATGCTTCTAAGTATGTACTGCGATGGAACCTATACAGTACAAATAAGACCATTCTGGAGGGAACACGTGCCCCAGTGCAATAAATCAGATTGTCAAAAACCTGGGAGAAATTCAAATCTTCACTGGGACACGAAAATGTTAAGTTTTAGTTTTGTGCTTTTATAAAGCGGTCTCAAGATTGAGAGCAATATGTATGATTAAGTATGGATTTGACAGCCCGTTTTGTACTGAAATGACATTTCTAATACGAAATCAAACTAGTTGTCACTCTTGAGAGTTGATTATAAATACGGGCCTTAGTTTGTGCCTAAAAACATGTATGTCTTATCACTGCGATAACCGCAGACCAAAGGGAGGAGCAGATTGAAATGGAGTTTAATAATTATGTTGTCAGAATAAAAAAAAATATTGCCGCGTTTGGGAGTTATTTGAATTATCCGGACTTATCCCAATCCGGTCTAACCGCAACGCACCTTACTGCGCCAAGATGACCCTAAATAAATGCCATAATGATTGAAAAATTATGATGCACAAGATTTGACAAAGATTTTATATTCTGACGTTGAACGCTTCTTACCTCATCAATACACAGCAGTGCGCTGCCGTCACTAGAAACTGTTTGTGAACTATCGAGGCTCCACATCCCCAAAGTTTCCCTTTGGGTCTTAGCATTGCCATGTACGGAGCATCAGTGATATTTATCGGAGTCCCGCCGAAAATTCCAAAGTCGTGAATCACTGTCCGGAATAACAAACATTAAGAATAATTTATTTTATTTTTCAAACATGTAGAAAATTGTAAAGGGACGGTTCAGTTGGTTAGAGCAGAGGCACGGTACTCCGAAGGTCGTGAATATAAATCCCTCCTGTGTAATTTTTGGTTATGTTTTATTCATAATGTTTTAAAAACATTACACTTTTGGAAATTGGAAAGCAAAAGGAATAATACCTGAACCATTCACTGTGCAGCCAAATATAAGAAGCAGAAAATATTGAAATTTCATTTTAACTGTATTTTAAATAAATTGTTTAATAATTTTATAAATATAAAGTAAAATGTGAAGGACTATTTATACATGTATATTTTTAAATCGATAAGTGCTTACTTCATGAAATTATTTCGTTATCACTAATGATTTTATGATTTAACGCGGTATGGTATGTCAATAAAATAAACAGTAGTAAGTATTTAGTTATAATAACAGATACAGGATCATTATTATAATTTTTTGCAGTGCTTGCCGTTTTTTAATGGTTTGTAGTCACGACGCTGTTTTGCAGTTCTTTTGCCTTTTTTGGACCCCTTAGAGCTTCTGTGCCTTTTTTGAGATCTGACACCTTTTCGTTCATACTTGGAGTTCCGATGCCTATTTGGACATACTTTTTTTTTGAGTAGGTAAGATCCATGGATAAAATTTGATCACTGATTCAAAGAAAAATATTTCAATCCTTTAATAAAAAAAAGTCATTAAAATTATTATGTTACTAATTTAATTTTCTTTCACTCTAATTAAAAAAAAAAATCATGTGTGTGTATTGTATCTCAAATAAATAAAAAAATGTGAACTCTACTAAATATTATGGTGGTAAATTATAGTATTTTTTTACTGCGAACCCGTGTAAAATATATTTTTGTACATTCTATTTCAGGAATTAACATTTTTTTAAATAATAAACAAAAAATATTATTGATATTTGTATTATCACTTAGATTAGATTTTCGCCAGTTTGGAAAGGATATTGCAAGCTGATTCACCTGATTGTCCGAAAAGAAAAAGAATTCCGTGCTTCGGAGGGCACGTTAAACCGTCGGTCCCGGTTGCTGTCTTTGATAGTGGTCGTTACACAAACCATGTCAGAGGCCTAATTAGCTGCGCTATTAGGCGGCTTAAAAACTCTGACACCACGGTTCATCGTGTCAATCGGCTCGAAACCCACACGACAAGGAATTGGGTGGTTCTTGCAACAATTCACAGGACGGAATGAATACGTCTTAGGCCCGTATTTATAATTAGCTCTCTAGAGTGACAGCGAGTTTGAGTTCGTATCAGAAATGTCATTTCAGTACAAAACGGTCTGTCAAATCCATACTTAATATTGCTCTCAATATTGAGATCGCTTTATAAATACGAGCCTAAATATTGCCAAAAGACCAAAAGGGTCTATAAAAAACGACACGCAATATACGACAATAAGCAAGCTATTTATTTGAATCGTCAACCATTTTTTAGGAGAATTCATTGCAAAATTCTTTCGGAACAGAAATTTCATTTCGAAATAAGAGTATTCATGGAGATAAATGTTGTAAGTTTTTCTTTTCAGGCAGGTACTTTGTGGTGGGCAGATAGATTCCGTATACCGTTGAGATACAGGCGTGATTGATAATTATACCGGGTGTAAGGGACAGCGTATTAAAAACTGATAGTTACTCAGTCAACGAAACATGACGAAACTGAACAATTTTCACCAGAAAATTCTTTCAGGAAAAAAAATAAGAAAAGGGTTTTCCATACAAGTTGTGTGATCGAGGTGGTTACTTTGTATGGGAAAATCAAATTCTTGAAAGAATTTCCTGGTGAAAGTTGTTCAGTTGCGTTGACTTGACTTACACCCCATACCTATAGGCTCGTATTTATAAAGCGATCTCAAGATTGAGAGCAATATTAAGTATGGATATGAAAGGTCGTTTTGTACTGAAATGACATTTCTGATACGAACTCAAACTCGGTGCTGTTATAAATACGGGCCATAATGTAGAATTCTGCTGTACTTACCAACTTATGTGGTTAATTTATCCCCTTACAAGCTTGAATCGTTGTTAGTACCTACTGCAATATGGCGCTTTTCCACTAGACGGCATGGCACCGGCAACGGCGACGGCACGGTACCGTCGACGGTATCGTGGAAGAGATAATTGTATGAAAATCAATGAAATTATATGACACGCTTTTCCACTTGCCGGCACGGCACCGGCACTGCATGTCATCGATTCTCACCGGTATTGGGCCCGATTCGTAACCATCCCAACTTAACTAAATCTCAACAAAAATTGTTGCCATCCCGTTCTGTTCTCTCATGATAGAAAGTGACAGGTATGGACTTATATTAGTTAAGTCGAGTTTTTTGCAACCACGAATTGCTACAATTGTCATGTGATCGTCGCCGTGCCGTCTAGTGGAAAAGCGCCCATTTTGCTTTGTGAATATTATAGATAATATTACATTACAACATCAAACAAGGTTTAATTAACCCATACGTATTAATTCCTCGTCGTATTGTATGTATTATCATCAAATACATTGTTATTAATTACTCGGGTAGGTACATTAGGTATAGTATTATACGGGGTGTAAGGGACAGCGTCCCGCAAACTTATAGGGGTTGCTCAGTCAACGATACTGAACAACTACCACCAGGATTTTTTTTCAGGAAATGAAAATAAAAATTTGCTTTTTCATACAAAATGACCACATTGATCAGACAATTTGTATGGAAAAGCAAATTTTTTTTTTCATTTCCTGAAAAAAATTCCTGGTGGTAGTTGTTCAGTATCGTTGACTGAGCAACCCCTATAAGTTAGCGGGACGCTGTCCCTTACACCCCGTATACTACCTTAAAGTATTTCATGGATAGTTAACATTTAATGAAACTCGAGAAGTGTATCTGTTTTAGGTGGCCAAATTTTTGTAGGTACAATTAGTCCGAGAACCCAACACCCAAAGTAAAAGTATTCACATACATACATATATAAAATCACGCCTTTATCCCTAATGGGGTAGGCAGAGCGAAAACGACCGAAAGGTCATTCCGCCACGTCTGACAAGTTTTGAGGGTTATTTCAGATGGTCATGTGTATTGCTATAGTGACAGGTTGTCAGCCCATCGCCTTAATTGCAATACATTAAAACTCTCTAATCCCTTAGCTGGTTTTTACAGCATGCCCGGGAGGAAATGCAGCTGGCACATTCTATGATTTATCTTTAACAGCCCTCAAAACTTGTCAGACGTGGCGGAATGACCTTTGTTTGGGGCGTAGACCCTCTGCCTACTTCATTAGGGATAAAGGCGTGATTGTATGTTATATGTAGAGCTGTAGAAGCCACGTAGCGACATAGTGGTTCCACAGAAAAACTGCAAAATAAAAACCGTTATAAAGTAGAGAATCAAGCTTTATTTATTTTTAGTATATTTTTAATAACAACAGCAATCCACTTAAGACAAATATTAACTAGACAACAGTTATCCCCTAATTTAATACTGAATTTCAAGCTAACAAACTTGCATCGTACTAAAAATTTTAGGTACTGGATCTTTTGTTACTTATCTTCTTATCTTATCTAGCCATTAGTGTCCCACTGCTGGGCAAAGGCCTCTGTCTCTCTATCCTGTGCCTGTTCTTTTGTTACATTTGTTTAATTTATTTTTTATTAATATAACACTGGTTTAAGAAGTTGCCGGCAAATATCTTGAATAAAGACCACTCAAATGATTTCAGAATTTTTTGATGCGCAAAGTTTCTACTACCACCATTCAATGCTTAGGATGTTTGCTGGAACGCCGGAACTACACTTCTGGTTAACTAAGGGTCGTATTTATAAAGCGATCTCAAGATTGCGAGCAATATTAAGTATGGATTTGACAGATCGTTTCGTACTGAAATGACATTTCTAATACAAACTCAAACTCGCTGTCACTCTTGAGAGCTGATTATAAATACGGGCCTTAACCACTGAACAAGAAGTCATTGAAGTTCCCGATGATTCCGTTGTTATTCTTGTATACGGTTCCGTTCATACCGAGGCCGTATGGGGATTCGCCAGCCGTCTGAAGATAGTACTTCCCAGTAGTTCCGGGTACAGATGGGAAGCCCATGTAACTGCAAACAGAATAAGCATTTAATAAAAGAAGAACTGCCTCCGTGGTCTAGTGGTCTGAGCCATGGGCTCCTGACCTGGAGGTCATGGGTTCGATTACTAAGAGGAGATAGATATATAAATAGCTGTGCCATTCAAAATATGGTTCAAGTTTTTTTTCCATAATAAAGGCTAAAATGACGACAATTATATTTATGTCTCAGTCAATAGTGAAAAGCTAATTCAATCTAAATACCGGTCGCTGTCTTTGAAAGTAGTCGTTACACAAACCATGTCAGAGGCCTATTGCCTGTGTTTTTCGTGGTTTAAAAACTCTAATACCAGGATTTATCGGGTCAATTGGCTCGAAACCAACAAGACAAAAAGAAAAATATCTACCTGATATCATCTCCACAAGATCCTTTCTTGAAGTCCTTCCAGCTGTTGCACTTGACTGCTGGGAAAGCCTCAGGGTTGTGCAATGACTCTGCGAAGTAGATCCAGGCGCGGCTATGGCTGCAGGTCTGGAGGAGGCACTCTGGCTGCTCTGCACCTTCGTTGGGGAAGTAGTCCACATCACCTGATTGAAGATAGAAAAATTGTTATAGCAGAAAAGAAATTCGAAGATTTGTGTTTGAACATTGAGTAACTAGAGAAGAAATAGTGGAAAATACCAAAAGATGGGACTATATTGGGTGTTACGGGCGCAGGACCCTAAATATAAGAACTTTCGACTCAAGTTTTGATGATTTTGGCTTTCTGTATTTCCTTAGTCTTGTAAATTTCCAAGTTTTAAGGAAACCAATAATTTGAACCCACGGCATTCAACGAACCGCTCTGACCAATTGAGCCACCACATCATGCCTTCGAACTATCCGGCCAACGCAATCTCTCGGACTGTTTTGCAATAGTTTGAGTCAACTGGTTATTTTTTCCAGAATAAACAAAACGATATTGTGATATATTTTAGACTTACCAACAGGATCAGTGATTCCGAAGACTCCAGCGTCTGTATGGATGACATCAACGAACTCTGCATCAGTGTTCTTTAGACGCAGGTCCTCGTCCACGTGGGTAAAGCAAGGACCGGCGGGGTCCAATCCAGAAATCCTGCAGATAGATTTAACAGGGTAAAAGTAGAAATATTTTACTGAACAAAATTTTCTATAAAACGGGCCAAGTTTCGTTTGTAACAAATTGAACAAAAAAGTTGTGAAATCTAAAAGTAAGCCAAGTTCTAAAAGTTATTATAGATTCTTTTCTATATAACTAAATAGTTTAATTTAATGTGACTGTGGTACAAATTACGTCAAGATGGTTTTATTAAAGGATGTGCTTGCTTCGCACTCAATTTGGCGGGGGCACTGTATCCCATCTTTATTATCTTTATCCCAGAAAGAAAATGGAAGTAATCTATTAAATCAGGCTTTTCTTTGCATTTTCACCGACTTTTGCTTTGAGGCGGTGGTGAGGTACAAATTCACTGGGGGTGAGAGCGCGCTGTCTTTAGCGTGAGCTAATATTCATTATTCTTTGCAAAGGGTGAATGTAAATGTATTATTATGCAATCAGACCTGCCAAGGCGTTGTCCAGTGAGGTTGGCTACGCGCTTCCCGGCAAATCCGGAGATGTGAGCGCCGAGACTGTGTCCGATCACGTGGATTTTAGCTGGATCCACTCCATCTGTGAGTGGACAAGAAACGTTTAGTTCAATACAATACCCACGCTTACACAGCACAGGAGGATACGTAGAGAGCCAACGAAACCAATAAATAAAAGAAAACAAATTCAAAAACTGGAACAATATCTATTATTCCTAGTCCGGAATCAAATATGTCCATACAACTAAAATAAAGCGGCCGGTGACTAAAAGAGATCGTGATTATTCACCGTATGGTTTTTTGGGATCTCTTTTGTGCGCACTTTTGTTGCTGGCTGCAAAATCTTTGACATGACATTAAAAATTAAACAGATAAAGATAATGGCAAGCATGAGCTTATCCTAGATGACAAGTCACTTTCGATTTTTCAGTCAGTGGAGTGGCGATTTGACTTTGTGAGGCGATGGCGGAAATTGGCCCACGTAAATACTCCAAAACCGAATTGTAAAAAAAAACTTTGTTTACATCAGCTTCCTCAGCCCAATGCTTATTTTCCAAAAAAAATATAATCGTCAAAAAATGCATATTTTTTTTACGATTTAGCTTACTCTGAGAGCTTACTATCTGCCGTACCATAAGATATGCAAGATGTGCCTATTAAGGCGTAAATTTTTTGCTGTAGCGAATTTCTTAGAGATTCACTCACGCATTTTCTAAAGATTATTGTAATGTTAGTCACGGCAATAATCTTATTGTTTATGGTGTTAAAATGCGTATCATTGTTTGCGTATTCTCTATTTTTTTTAAACTACCAAATTATTCGTCTAGCCATCATCTATTGTCGTGTTTATCTTTTTTTCCCACATAAACGGACCTTTCTGTCAGCACGTGTTTTTAAAATTAGCGCTCAATCCAGTTTGATCAATACATCCATGCTTTTTTCTTTTTTCAGATGGCATGATTATCCTGACAGCTGGATGGAAATATAAAAACATGACAGGTGCGAAAGAGACTTCTTTATAACTGTCAAAAATGTATGCGTTTGACATGTGTCAGGATGGTCATCCTATTTCCAATGAGCTTGATTGCATCTAGTTTAAAAATTAAACAGTTTAGCAAGAAGCATAGGACTTACTTTGCACCATTGAGGCGAGAATTTCTCCCACCTTCTCCCCCATGAACCTGACATAGGTGGAGGATCGAAGGTATAGCCAGTTGATCAGCGAGCTGCCGTCCAGAGCTAGCACGTTGGCTTTACCTGGGAAGAAATAAAGAATTATTTAAAAAAAATCCTCCTAAGCGATGTCCGGTAACGGCCATCAATCTTCTTGAGATAAAAAAAACGGGTTGCACTCCGGGAGTGCCGGCGTAAGTGATCACTTCAAAAAACTAATTTTCTTTCCATGTTTCAACAGATGGCGCTAGTAGGTTTCTAAAACGCAACTCTGGTTTGACGCGATTGGTCAATTTTGCTTGGCCTCTGTTTGCATACAATTTGTGTGTGACCAGAGTCCAGGAATCTGGTCTGACGCGAGTTTAACATTTTTACCCATCCCAAAAAAGTTTTCGCTTCAAAAAATCAACCATAATATATGCGCGGTAATTCGTTAGTGCCCCAGTGTTTGTGTAATACACAAGTACACTCTCTAGTCCTTCCATCTCTAATCCTGATGATGGGATGAGATGACACGATCGGAGATAAATCAGACGCAGCATGGATCTTCTTGCTCTTCGGACCACTAGAGTCAAGAGCAAACCCATTTCAAGTAAAAAAAAAAAAAGATTCCTTACCTAATTTATACAGGGCAGTTCTGATTTGAGTGAAGCCATCTGCTAATGGGCTAGATGTAAATCCGTGGATAAAGATGTACAATGTCTGGTTGGGATCAAAGTCCTTGGCTTCGGGGATGCTGCGTGCCGCGTGCTCGATGTTGAAGGTTATTGAGTAGGCCCTGCAGATTAAGAAGATTGTTAGCAACTAAAAAAGGGGCAAGTGCGAGTCGGACTCGCGCACGAAGGGTTCCGTACTAAGATCTATACAAAAACGGCAAAATATCTTGTTTGTTGTATGGGATCACCTCTTAAATATTTATTTTATTCTGTTTTTCTAGAAATACATCATCTGCGAAAATGTAAACTGTCTGGCTATCACGGTTCATGAGGTATAGCCTGGTGACAGACAGACGAACAGCGAAGTCTCAGTGATAGGGTCCCGTTTTTACCCTTTGGGTACGGAACCCTAAAAATGGTTTTGTACCTAAAGTTTGCAGTTTTTGGATTTTCCCATTTACTTGCATTTTGTCTTAGCATCTTGTGCTTTATAGAAAGATAAAGGCTTATTTCTGGATTTCGTGATTGTTGTATATGAAAAAAATAATTATCTCTTCAAGAAATATGTACTTTTCCTCATTTTCATTAAAATATTAACTGTGTAAATACTTACTCTGTCATATAATCAATTTGCAGATCGTTGAGGTTGGGTGCATGGCCTTGGTAATGGTCGTAGGATTGGAAAAGTATCGTTTTTGCTAGGGAGCCTGTAAAAGATAACACATGAAAAAGTTGGTATTAAATTACAATTAGTTAGGTACACTAGATGTAGGAAGAAGGCCTGTAGCTTCCCCCCTGGTGGGAATCCAACCCACGATCTCCGAATCGAAAACCTATGGCTTAGGCGGCCTAAGCCTAAGTTAGGCCATTATATGCCATTTATTATATGCTATTATAGGCTATTATACTGTAAAATCAACTTACATTGACTGGATGCAACGCCGACTATCCCTGTTTCGATCGGCTGTTTGGCAGCAGATATTTCTCTGTTGATGTTTCTTTGAACTCCTCCGAAGAATTCACCAACTCCTCGTTTAGATCTGTGACCCTCAGGCGCTGGTACCGCTTCAGAGAACGCCAGCAGGCAGGTCAGCACACTTGCCATAGTTATACTGCAAATAAATGATCAGTAAGTAGGTATTATTTTTATATGTTTTGGTTTATCATGGGTCATTAGATTGATGAATGTAGATGTAGATGATGCAAGGATCGTAGCAAGTGGAAGGATGTGATCTGTGCCTACCCTTCTGGTAAAGAGGCGTGACGTTATGTATGTATGTATTAGTAAGTTGGTTTTATTTTTCTTCGTAGTGGGTGGTCATTAGTCATTATTAGATCGTAGATCCTATTTTTCTATCAAGCGTGTTTTCTTTTTATAAGAACTATAAATGAATAGATCTGGGGGCACGCAATATAATATTTTTTACAAAGCTTTGATGTTTTCACTAAATGTACCATACTTTTTGTATTTAACAAATAAGTTTAGTATAAGCCTTGTTCAGTAAAATAATACTTATATTAAAAAAACATCTTTTTTTTATTAAAGTTTAATCATTCTGTAAAAATGTAGCGAATCTTTTTTTTTATTAAAGTTTAATCATTCTGTAAAAATGTAGCGATATTGAATGATAAGGATTGAGAAATTCTCACTTTTTAAATAAAATATCAAACTCGGTCGTTCAAGACAAGATAAGGGGTTCCGCCCTAGGGTTCCTAAAAGAGATGCTCAGTCAACGAAGATCAACTTTCACAAAGATTCTATCAGGAAATGGAAAAAAAAGACATGGACTTCTCCAATTTCCCCATGATCAAAATAGTCATTTTATAGAAAATATTTTTTTTATACCAGAATTTCAGCCGTATCTTATTGTAAACGACGAATAGGTTCAAATTTCTACGAGACTTCTAACATTTTACACAATGTTTAAAAAAATACCTAGTATAATAATTTGAATACTTACATATTCATGATGCCGGTCTATGCTGAATTAGGAACTTGAACACTTGCGACTCAGGAATGATCTGACTAAAGCTACTGGCTTCCGAGTATATATACATTGGAGTATGTAGATTAGCAATTTAGCCTAATCAACCGTGTCGATTGTAGACACTGCGAAGAAGTCGCCTGCGCAGCTTTGCTTGCGGATCTTGACATCGGTGTTTTTCACGACGACGTCATGGTATATTTCCGTATTAACTGCCTCCGTGGTCTAGCGGTCTGAGCTATGGGCTCACGACCCGGAGGTCCCGGGTTCGATTCCCGACGGGGGACAATGACTTTGTGTTGTTGTTTCTAGTTTGGTTAGGGCAAAAAAATACCTAGGCTCGTATTTATAAAGCGATCTCAAGATTGAGAGCAATAGCAAGTATGGATTTGACAGGTCGTTTTGTACTGAAGTGACATTTCTGATACGAACTCAAACATGCTGTCGCTCTTAAGAGCTGATTATCAATACGGACCATAGTAATTTTAGAAAGAAGCACTTGCGTATTGTTCTATGTGATAGGTTGTCTGTCAGCTTTTCACCAAAATCGCAATTCTCTACAGATTCATACAGTATAACCGGGAAGAGAAGCAGCTGGATATTTCTTTGTTTTCCTGTCACACCCATCATTGTATCATGGAATAAAACAAATAAATAAGAAACATGTCACACCAAACAAATAAATATTACGCAGCTCATACTCACGAGGTAGGTTTGAAAAAAAAACACTTTTCATATAGATCTGTGAAATTTCAATTTTAGACAGTGCTATTTTTGAATTTTCACATGGAAACGTTCTACCAATTGATTTTCATCTACTAACTAAGTCAATGACGTCAATGATATTCGCAGTATACCAACATTACTAATTTCCTTGGCTAATTTTCTATTGTATTAAAATTTTCTTGTCTTAACTTTTTTTACCATATTATTACGTTTACGACGTGCTGTTGCTTTGTTAGCAATAGCAAACAAACACCTAATCCTAATATACCGGGTGTAAGTGGCAGCTTACCGCACTGATAGGGGTTGTTCAGTCAACAAAATGTGAACAACTTCTTCAATCAAAATTCTTTCGGGAAAGGAAAAAAAATGGTTTCCCATACAAACTGTTTGATCGACGTGGCAATTTTGTATGGCGAAGTCTATTATTTATTTTAAATAATTTCCGAGTGAAAGTTGTTCAGTTTCGTTCACAGAGCAAATCGTATTCAGTTTGCCCTTACACCCTTACTTACTTATGTATGTAGGGCTCGTATTTATAAAGCGATCTCAAGATTGAGAGCAATATTAAATTTGGATTTGATAGGTTGTTTTGTACTGATATGACATTTCTGATACAAACTCAAATTCGCTGTCACTCTTGAGAGCTGATTATAAATACGACCCTAGGTATATCAGATGCACTTCCGTGCCCTTAGACTGACACAATTAAAGAACTTCACCATAATCGGTTTAAACACTTCAGTCAATATCACTGTGGCATCACAAAGTGGAGCCTTTGTCAAGCTTAAGTAAGATATTTAAATAGAAATTGGTCTGAACGCAATCAAATTACCTCTCGATTAAAAACAAGGATCTCAGAAAAGGGGAAGGCACTTTATAGAAAATACATATACTTATATTTATTTACATAAAGTCACTTCTTCATTTGTATTGGGGGTACGCGGTTCGTTTTCCGCCGAGCGACTGGAGCGACTAATCAGTAACAATAATATCATCATCAGCCACAACAGTCCACTGCTGGACATGGGCCTCCCCAAAATTGGGGGTATATGCCATACTCACCACGCTTGGCAGGCAGGTTGGTGAGCGCAGTAGAAGTTTTCCATTCACAGGGAACGCTGCTGCCCATTCCCTGGATTTATCCCTTAGTCGCCGTTTACGACACCCACAGGAAGATATGGGGTGATGCTATTCTAACCCGGCACCACGCGGCCCTTATGGTGGACTTAACACCAATATGGTTGACTGAAATCGAAAGTGACGTTTATCAATTACCAAGTGACCTGCACCGACATCGTAACGTGCCCTCCGAAGCACGGAATCCTTTTTATTTTCGGACAATCTGCTGATTCAGCCTGCAATGTCCTAACCAAACTAGGGAAAATCTCACAAAGTGATAAATTAACAAAATATCAACTTTTTAAATAACAACTCGTAGGTTCGAATCCCTCTTGTGCGAAATTTTTGGTTACTATATGCAATGTTTTAGAAACATTATCTTAAGTTCCAAAAATATTAGAAACTTAAACACTTAGGTATTTCTTATTTCGTAACCTTTCGTAACTCCATGTTTTTACCTGAATATTGCCTTAAGGCTTTCGTTTGAGCAGTTTTCGCGTCAATTATTTTTAAAGCGACCCATTTTCTCTGGTTGATTGCCTTCCCTGATTTACTGTGTTTATTCTTCATTCGAAAAGTAAGTAAATAAATAAAGGTTTTACTTCTTCTTCTTAGCGAGTGGATTTTCGAGTCGAACAACGACCCGATAAACCCTGGTGTCAGAGTTTTCAAACCGCCTAGTAACACAGCTATAGGCCTCTGACATGGTTTCAGTATCGACCACTATCAAAGACAGCGACCGGGACCGACGGCTTAACGTGCCCTCCGAAGCACGGAATCTTTTTTCTTTTCGGACAATCAGGTGATTCAGCCTGCAATGTCCTAACCAAACTGGGGAAAACCTTACAAAGTGATAAATTGACACATATCAACTTTGTGTTCCCCCCCTGGGAATCGAACCCAGGACCTCCGGATCGTAAGCCCACAGCTTAGACCACTAGACCACAGAGGCAGTTACTTAGTTAGTTAGTTAGGTTTTACTAAGGATTACATTTTCAAAGATAATTGTTTCGTCCGTATTTCCAGAGAAAAAAAAATTGCTGCCATTTTTTTTAAATAAGTTGTAGTGGAAGATAAAAAATCTTGTTTTCCCAGGAATACTGTAAAAGTCAAAACAGGAACCAATTACCAATTATTACGATGGATTGACAACTATGACTACAGAAATATAAAATAAAATAAATTCAGTCCATGCTGGACTTGGAGCTATAAAAAAACATAGAATTTTTCAGCTGACCTTCTTCCCGGGCATGCTGTAGAAGTCAGCAAAAGGGAGGGTTAACAGTTTATTGTAATTTAGGCGATGGGCTGACAACCTGTCACTACAGCGATACACATTACAATCTAAAATTGCCCTCAATATTCGTCAGACTTGCCGAGGGCGCCTTTTACAAGGCGTTTTCGCTCTGTCTACCCCGTAAAGGATTAAGGCGTGACTTAATGTATGATATTAAAATATTCAGTGCATTCTATGTTTTTATTAAATTTCTTCCAAGGATCCCAGATTGTCGTGTAAATTGGGATCACCCTATGTATGAACCGCCTGTGTTAGATTTGCATACTACGAAATTGGAAGGTATAGTCCTGTTTCACCATTATTTTGATTTCTACTCTACGTCAGGTTTTTGAAGTCCTATAAGTACTTACTTTAATTTAAAAAAATACTTACTCCAGATTTCCTGGGCATTAAGACAGTAGAGCAATGTCAGTTGTTTACCTGAAAACTCGTCATCGTCACTTAAGGTGCGAACAGAGCGGAGGTGGCGCCACTTTTCGTAATAAATTAATTATATCTCAAATACACCTCAATTTACATCTAAGATTTGCATTGCAAAGTGCTGAAAGTGGCAACACTAAGCTATCAAAGTATTTTTTTTAATAAGTATGCGTTACGTTATGATGTTATAACCATTCCGTTAAACATGCTTCATGACATGAATAAATGTGTAGTTAAATGTAATTTGTGCTTTCTATCTGACATGCAGGGTTGTCAGGAAAAATTTCGACAGCCTTTGCGAACATCTAGTTTTTAAGTTTGCGTATGAAGAAGTTAGGGAAGCGGGAATAGACCGAATGTTCCAGTTATGTTATTCTTTCACCCTTTGGTTTGCTTCAATCAGCAACTTTTGCTATAGTTTTAGTTTGTCGATTAAAATGTAAATTCACTTTAGAATTGCACAGGATGTGAAACCTTGAAAGACTTGTGTTTTTTTTAAATCAATGAAATTTTCGTGAAATAAATTGTTCTGTTTAATCGGTAGTATAGGTGGTAGAAATATGTTGGTGGATAGAACCACTTCCAAGCTTTTAAAACAAAAAATATTGGTGATAAAGTAAACTGATTTAAGTACTTATTTGTAACCAAAATCATCTGACTTCTTGCAGCTGCTTCACGTCATATTTTTTTTATACCAGCTGACATAAAAAAGACATGACGTGAACCGATGCATCAATTTCCAAGCCGTTTCATAGCGAGTGCCACTAAAAGCAGCTCTGAAGTAAAAGAATTAATATCAGGTTTTGTTTAAAATTCGATTTTTTTATTGTTTAGCTCTAGGCTCTCACTTATTGAAATTGAATTGAAATTGAAATAAATTGAAATTATGCCAGAGGAGTCCGAAAAAGAGTTGATTAAAGAAAGACAGAATACAGTGAAAAGAAAAGCAAAGAATTTATGAAAAAAAAAAAGTGGCATTTGACTTTGGTATCGGAAATCTTATTACGGATTATTATAATGTGAAAATTTGGAAGTTTTTAATGTTTGTAACATTTAACTACTTCCTGAACTCATTTACCAGTGATTGAAACCACATGCGGAAAACTGAAACTGAAAAACTTATTCTTGTTCTTTTGCCGTATGGGTTTCGAGTCGATCGACCCAACGAACCCTGGTGTCAGAGTTTTTTAACCGCCTTATAGCATAGCTAATAGGCCTCTGACCTGGTTTGTGTAACGATCACTATCAACGGCGGCTTAACGTGCCCACCGGAACACAAAGCGATAAATTAACAAATATCAACCTTGCGTTTCCCCCCTGGTAATCGAACCCAGGACCTCCGGATCGAGCGCCCATGATTCAGACCACTAGACCACGGAGGCAGTTAAAAGATAATTAAAACTTTTTGAAATAATAGCATTTTAAAATTACGTAATTAACACAACGCAATACGAAACCTTTTACTTTACAGACAGCTTATATTAAAAAGTCCAAGATAACTCGAACCACTTAAATAGATGTGAAGTTTCCGCTGTGAAATTTTCCATCACTCAGATTTTGATAAACGAGCCAACTGGGAATTTTGGAAGATAATAAAATAAATGGAAGACGAGTAAATAATACGTGAAGGGAATACAATGAGAAACGGTTTTGAGATTTTTATTGCTTTGCCAAAAATATAATATTACAAAACTAAAAATAGAGCTACATAACAGATCCAAAAGTAAAGCAATCCGTTTCTCATTGTTTTCCTTTCACGTATAATTTAGATATTGAATTACGTTTTGTTGTTTATAGTCAAACAATTTTAAATAACATTAATATCCATTATTTTAAATAACGATTAATAGTCAAACAATTTTAGAAGTTATTAAAGTTCATGCCAACCAAAATATCGGAAAGCAATTTGACATTCTATTAAAAGTTGTTTTTGAACAATTTAAACCTACTATAACACCTTCTTGTTTATTCGGAGTTATATAATAATAATAAAATAATAGATGGCGGCCAATCTCCCAGAGATAGGCCAACTGCGCAGGACTAGTTTTTAGTGCCCAAGTGTTTGCACAATACACAGATGCACTCTCTATTTCCTTCAATCTCTTATTCTGATGGGACAGATTGACTGACACGACCAGAGAGAAATCAGACGCAGGACCAACCATTTACATGCCCATCCGACAGCATGGATCATCTTACTTTTCGGACAATCAGGTGATCAGCCTGCAATGTCCTAACCAAACTAGAAACAACAACACAAAGTCGTTGTCCCCCGCCGGGAATCGAACCCGGGACCTCCAGGTCGTGAGCCCATGGCTCAGACCGCTAAACCAGGGAGGCAGTTCTTATGTGTATACGTACATACTATTAATCTACCAAGTTTACTGAAGTACTTATTCAATTCCCGAATAAGTAGGCACTTTAACGATATAATTCCTAGAACGAAATTCGAGTTTGGCAATATACGGCCGGAATATCAAACAGGATGTTAAGTATATTTCAATTTAAGTCGGTCGTGAACTCGTATAAATTCTGACTCCAATCCAGTAACTTATGTCATTTCATTTAATAACAGCGGCTGAACGAAGTCATACAACTGAAAAGAAAGAAACGAGTATGAGTGGGTCTGGTTGGGTGGGTCTAGACCTGGAAGTTTAAAGACGGATATAGCCGCGGAAAATTAAAGATATTTTCGTAAGATGATTACTGGACTAGACTGCTGCTACATGCTGGACTGGGAGTCATAAAAAAACATAGAGTGTGCCAGCTGCACCTCTTCCCGGGAATGCTGTGAAAACTAGCTACGGGATTCGAGGATTTCAGTGTATTGCAATTTGGGCGATAGGCTGACAACCCATTACTACTACATTATCATCAATAACCCTCGAAACTTGTCAGACGTGGTGGAACCAACTTTTGTTTAGGTCGTTTTGCTCTGCCTACTCCATTAGGGATTAAGCCGTGATTGAGCTCAGGAGACAGCGCCCCCTATCCACTACACCAGCGGGCTCTATTACCTTTCTTAGGCCCGTATTTATAAACAGCTCTCAAGTGTGACAGCGAGTTTGAGTTCGTATCAGAAATGTCATTTCAGTACATAACGACCTGTCAAATCCATACTTAATATTGCTCTCAATCTTGAGATCGCTTTATAAATACGAGCCTAAGAAAGGTAATAGAGCCCGCTGGTGTAGTGGATAGGGGCGCTGTCTCCTGAGCTCAATCACGGCTTAATCCCTAATGGAGTAGGCAGAGCAAAACGACCTAAACAAAAGTTGGTTCCACCACGTCTGACAAGTTTCGAGGGTTATTGATGATAATGTAGTAGTAATGGGTTGTCAGCCTATCGCCCAAATTGCAATACACTGAAATCCTCGAATCCCGTAGCTAGTTTTCACAGCATTCCCGGGAAGAGGTGCAGCTGGCACACTCTATGTTTTTTTTATGACTCCCAGTCCAGCATGTAGCAGCAGTCTAGTCCAGTAATCATCTTACGAAAATATCTTTAATTTTCCGCGGCTATATCCGTCTTTAAACTTCCAGGTCTAGACCCACCCAACCAGACCCACTCATACTCGTTTCTTTCTTTTCAGTTGTATGACTTCGTTCAGCCGCTGTTATTAAATGAAATGACATAAGTTACTGGATTGGAGTCAGAATTTATACGAGTTCACGACCGACTTAAATTGAAATATACTTAACATCCTGTTTGATATTCCGGCCGTATATTGCCAAACTCGAATTTCGTTCTAGGAATTATATCGTTAAAGTGCCTACTTATTCGGGAATTGAATAAGTACTTCAGTAAACTTGGTAGATTAATAGTATGTACGTATACACATAAGAACTGCCTCCCTGGTTTAGCGGTCTGAGCCATGGGCTCACGACCTGGAGGTCCCGGGTTCGATTCCCGGCGGGGGACAACGACTTTGTGTTGTTGTTTCTAGTTTGGTTAGGACATTGCAGGCTGATCACCTGATTGTCCGAAAAGTAAGATGATCCATGCTGTCGGATGGGCATGTAAATGGTTGGTCCTGCGTCTGATTTCTCTCTGGTCGTGTCAGTCAATCTGTCCCATCAGAATAAGAGATTGAAGGAAATAGAGAGTGCATCTGTGTATTGTGCAAACACTTGGGCACTAAAAACTAGTCCTGCGCAGTTGGCCTATCTCTGGGAGATTGGCCGCCATCTATTATTTTATTATTATTATATAACTCCGAATAAACAAGAAGGTGTTATAGTAGGTTTAAATTGTTCAAAAAACAACTTTTAATAGAATGTCAAATTGCTTTCCGATATTTTGGTTGGCATGAACTTTAATAACTTCTAAAATTGTTTGACTATTAATCGTTATTTAAAATAATGGATATTAATGTTATTTAAAATTGTTTGACTATAAACAACAAAACGTAATTCAATATCTAAATTATACGTGAAAGGAAAACAATGAGAAACGGATTGCTTTACTTTTGGATCTGTTATGTAGCTCTATTTTTAGTTTTGTAATATTATATTTTTGGCAAAGCAATAAAAATCTCAAAACCGTTTCTCATTGTATTCCCTTCACGTATTATTTACTCGTCTTCCATTTATTTTATTATCTTCCAAAATTCCCAGTTGGCTCGTTTATCAAAATCTGAGTGATGGAAAATTTCACAGCGGAAACTTCACATCTATTTAAGTGGTTCGAGTTATCTTGGACTTTTTAATATAAGCTGTCTGTAAAGTAAAAGGTTTCGTATTGCGTTGTGTTAATTACGTAATTTTAAAATGCTATTATTTCAAAAAGTTTTAATTATCTTTTAACTGCCTCCGTGGTCTAGTGGTCTGAATCATGGGCGCTCGATCCGGAGGTCCTGGGTTCGATTACCAGGGGGGAAACGCAAGGTTGATATTTGTTAATTTATCGCTTTGTGTTCCGGTGGGCACGTTAAGCCGCCGTTGATAGTGATCGTTACACAAACCAGGTCAGAGGCCTATTAGCTATGCTATAAGGCGGTTAAAAAACTCTGACACCAGGGTTCGTTGGGTCGATCGACTCGAAACCCATACGGCAAAAGAACAAGAATAAGTTTTTCAGTTTCAGTTTTCCGCATGTGGTTTCAATCACTGGTAAATGAGTTCAGGAAGTAGTTAAATGTTACAAACATTAAAAACTTCCAAATTTTCACATTATAATAATCCGTAATAAGATTTCCGATACCAAAGTCAAATGCCACTTTTTTTTTTTTCATAAATTCTTTGCTTTTCTTTTCACTGTATTCTGTCTTTCTTTAATCAACTCTTTTTCGGACTCCTCTGGCATAATTTCAATTTATTTCAATTTCAATTCAATTTCAATAAGTGAGAGCCTAGAGCTAAACAATAAAAAAATCGAATTTTAAACAAAACCTGATATTAATTCTTTTACTTCAGAGCTGCTTTTAGTGGCACTCGCTATGAAACGGCTTGGAAATTGATGCATCGGTTCACGTCATGTCTTTTTTATGTCAGCTGGTATAAAAAAAATATGACGTGAAGCAGCTGCAAGAAGTCAGATGATTTTGGTTACAAATAAGTACTTAAATCAGTTTACTTTATCACCAATATTTTTTGTTTTAAAAGCTTGGAAGTGGTTCTATCCACCAACATATTTCTACCACCTATACTACCGATTAAACAGAACAATTTATTTCACGAAAATTTCATTGATTTAAAAAAAACACAAGTCTTTCAAGGTTTTCACATCCTGTGCAATTCTAAAGTGAATTTACATTTTAATCGACAAACTAAAACTATAGCAAAAGTTGCTGATTGAAGCAAACCAAAGGGTGAAAGAATAACATAACTGGAACATTCGGTCTATTCCCGCTTCCCTAACTTCTTCATACGCAAACTTAAAAACTAGATGTTCGCAAAGGCTGTCGAAATTTTTCCTGACAACCCTGCATGTCAG
>JARACY010004996.1:0-23949 GCA_029255725.1 Scrobipalpa atriplicella | reverse complement strand
TTAAGAGATCCAACAGAACTTATATAACACAAAAAAATCCAGCGACACCTGAACAGTTACTAACTACTGTGCTATTGAGGCTGAGAGGCTGAGCTGACGGACGCCTCAATATTTAACTTCCAACAAGTGACTCTGCTGTTTGTTTACAATAGATATATTTTAATTTACCTTTCAAAATCCCGGGATAGATTACAGTGGCCCTTCACCAGTATGCGTATTGTCTATTATATATTCTGTGGTACCGTAACATATGCTTGCTTTATGCTCAAAAAACGTATATTTTAATATAACATGACTAACATGATTACAATATGAAAATGATAATATCTAATATTATCATTTTCATATTGTAATTCAAATATTTTATGTTTAAACAGCAGCAGGGTCACTTCTATTTGTAAAGATATAACGAGTGGTTTATACCTTTTGTGGTGACGTTTTCAATATTGAAATTAACATTTTTTTATTCATTTATATTATAAGGTATTTCCTTAGCATTCTTCAAAATCTTGTCATTCACAATTTTCAAAAATTTAAAATTCACTTCTAAAACGTTACTTCTTAACGTTTTCAATTCTGAATTACTTTAATTAAACTTATTCAAACTATGGTATCAAGATGGAATACTCTCAACTTAAATCTTTTCCGTGTTAATGATCAGATCATATTGGTTTGCTACATAAAATGAACTGCTCACTTCCATGCTGGACTGGGAGTGATAGAAAAACATAGAATGTGCCAGCTGCATTTCCTCCCGGGCATGCTGTAAAAACCAGCTAAGGGATTCAAGGGTTTCAGTATTGTAATTTAGGCGATGGGCTGACAACCTGTCCACTATGGGCAATATACAGATCTATCTGGAATAACCCTCAAAACTTGTCAGACGTGGCGGAACGACCTTTGTTTAGGTTGTTTACGCTCTGCCTACCCCATTAGGGAAAAAGGCATGATTATATGTATGTATGTATATTTTGTGAATAGGAAGCTAAACAGGTAGTAGATATTTCAAGAAGGTTTTTAACGTTGGTTCGAGTCGCGTCATCCGTCCATTTCACTATTAGTAAATAGAAGTTTGGTCGAAAGTTCACAAAGGCACAAATACTTTATTGAATTAACACTTTATACCTAATGAAACCAATCAGTAGATAATTGTGTTAATTTTATTCAAATGTCTGCTAAGGAATACCTACTAAACTTGTTGTCTTTCATCTGAATAATTGTTTGTAAAAAATCGACTCTTCTTAGATTTTATTTGTATGATCTAATAATATTATTTTAGGAAAAATATAATATTTATCATCGAACTTGGCTCCTGATGGTCGTTCGGAAACTGTTATCTCTTATATGAACGAATCATACCGGATCCTTTATAACAAATTGTAGGTATTAGAGATAACCTAATCGAGGGGTAATAATAAGTTTGGGTGTATTTGTATTAGTCGCCGTGTATGAAAACTCTGCCTTATAATCATCAAAACTCTGGGAAGTGTGTGTGTGCTTTAATGATACGACTGAAATGTGAAGTCCAAATCTGCCGCAGCTTGTGCTCGCGAGGAGTGAGGAGTGAGGAGCGACGCTCAGGATGAGCTCAGAAACTTTCTTTTTTATTATGAAATCTGTCCTCGTCACACTCGTACCTCTAATTGTTAAAACGATATTCCTAATGTTTCCGAGCGCAGCCTCCACATCTGGCCTCGATCTCTAGTTCGTGCAATAACGATGGCTGTAGAGGCCAGTTCCAAGTGCAATATTTATTCAAGTGATATGGAGTACCTAATAGCTCGGAAAATATCCCAAAACGGCCACCACAGCTCCTGCGGAGAGATAAAGACAACTCAACGTTATTTGAATATAATTATGAACTATATTAGATTATCTAGATTATTGTGTTGCGTGTTGAGTCGGGTCGGCTGGTCGTGCAGGGTTTACGTTGTACTCGTGTATTGCATAGTTTTGGAAGATTCATTACGTCATAGCGGAGTAGAGGAGCCCGGAGCGCCGCGCCGTGTCACGAGTATAAGAACATGGCATTAATTAAGGTAATAAATTATGAAAGTTATTGCGAATATTGACTCATAAGCCTAGTATGATTTTATACTTTGATTCTAATTTAAAACGCTCTTACTAAAAATGACCTTTTTGTCATATCACATCAAAACTGCTTGTGATTGAACTGAATGAGTTCGGGATTTTGTGGGATTATTGCTTAATTTAAGGTGTTATAGCTTGTATGACTTATTCTTAAATGTATGCGCAAAGTAAACCAAGTTGCTCTGTGACGTCACCCGCTCCGGGCTAGGGTTGCCACACAACACACCACTAATTAAATTTACGAAATTATTTTAATATTCCCTAATAATAAAACTTTAATTCAATTCGAATCTTTGGCCAAAAAACCGGTTGTTTGACATGAGACGCGTGCGTGTGTGGCAACTTATTTAACCGGACTTACGTAGGATAATATTTAAGGCTCTTGGATTAACTTAAGACTTAATTATAGCGAGCAAATATATTTTGTAGCGGAGACGGTCTCGGCTCAGCTCTATTTTTGTACCGACGACAGCTGCATACACGCGGCGACCGGGGAAGAGGACATACACTACATGCACATTTAATAAGCGATTACTACTAAAACATTAATTCTTCTGTTGAATCTTGTATTCAATCTTCACAAACTTTAACTTCCATAAACAACATATCTTATTTTTTTATCTGTACTGAACTATTTTTCCAAACTCGGCTGCTAATTATTATAAATTTTTATTATAACTTTGTTCTGTAGTGTCAACTTCCCCCCGCGAGCCGCTGGACTCCGGGAGGCGCCTCATCTTGCCGTAGGATTGTGTTACTTTTGACGCAATCTTCCAGCATTTTGTTTTGATATCTGTTTTTAGATACTTGTGATGATGTCAGCTTTTTGTAGTTCGCACAATGTCTTTTTGTAGAGGCCAAATCATGCAATATGCCTATTTAATATTTAATACCCATTTACAGATATTCAGCTAAGTTTAAACGAGCTTTAATGGAGATAGCGTAATGATATTTTTCATCAAAATGCTGTATAGAGTCTGTGCGAAAAGAAAACAGGCATAGACTTTGAGGGCGCACATTTGTATTAATTAACCCACGGCTGGGCTGGTTGCGTGGGGTTTATGCCTAGGTCTTTGACCTAAAACCTTCAAAATTTTATGTAAAAGGTTACTATTAAAGACCTGGGCATAATCCTCACACGACCAAGCGACGGTTAATTAAATACAAATGCGCGCCCTCAAATTCTATGCATGTTCTCTTTTCGAACAGACTCTACTTTACGCTGAAGAGGTCTGTAAAGTCTGTTCAGCGTATTTCCAAACAACTGAAGTAAAAGTACCTTGAAACTTACGCGCATAGCGATAGCGACCGCGCTGGCTTATCATTGCGACAGATGAGCGACAGTCGCTGTCGCTTTTATTTATGAGATTTGTTCTTAGTAAAAGTTCAAGTTTCGTCGGACAGGCTTTAGATTTAGACCTTAGTGTTAGCTGCTGTTGCCTCCCCGGGTCCACCCTGTACCAAATATAAGGCAATAAAATAAATTGTAGTGTGCGTGTTGTGATTGTGTCACGTGTGCGAGTACAAGTACAAACGAGAGATCGGTTTAGCTAACATATTGGTAATGTAACGACAACGGTACGGTAGTATGCTATGATACGAATACGAGTAATGGTAACGATAGACATATTATGTAACGATAGAGGGCGCGATTGTGCGGGCAGTCGCTCGGTTCCAATTGTTATATTATAGATAAATAATTATTATATCAATAAAGTTTTTTATCTTAAACAATTTCATGATTTTTATTCAATTGATCTCAAAACTCTACAACTGCAATGCTAGCGCAACTTTGTAAAAAACATTATTAGGTTTTTTCCTTCTCAAGTCTGTTCTCTAATTTTAAGTTTAATTTTTACGTATTACTGTTAATGCATAAATAATTCAATAGAAATGATAAATTTTTTACTCATGTTTTTAACAAAGTGGTGCTGGGAAACACGGATGAATGTTCTTAAATATTTTTTCACATAAATAAATTTTAACATTTGTAAAGTTAGTTTATTGTTTATCAAAGTTTGTAAATGAAAGACATTTGCATTGGAGTAAAATATAGCAATTTTTATTCAATATAAATAATAAAGCTATGCAGTAATTAACAATAATTTACACCTATTCTAAATTAATAATTCTAAACTATAAGTTTGCTGTTCCTGACTTCTCAACAAGTTCTAGCAGTGTATGTAGTGAAGTATCAAAGAGTTCACATCGGATGGGCATCTCCAATGAGTAGAATGGGTTCTTGAGTGCGTAATCTGAGTAAAGTTCGTATATTCGCTTGAGAACTACCTCTGCTCCTTGCATGTTTGGATCTGTCACTAATATAAATTTCACTCCTGAAAAAGAAAAAGTCATTTTAAACTAAACAAGTAAACTTAAATGTAATTGTTATTGATTAGATAAAGAGAAAAGATCCACAAAGACTAGACACCAGTTACCAGGAAGGGTAATGTATGATCTACTGCTCTACTGAGAATATTAGTACAGACAGAAGGCAAACTCAGCCAACTATGCTGTAGAAGTGCATAGCTCTTACTTTTTTATTCCCCAGCAAAATTATGCTTCTGCTTTTGATTTATACTTAAATTGAATTCAATTTACCTGTGAGTGTTTGGAAGCAAGCAAGTTTGAATGTATCTGCAACTAGTGTCTCAATGCCAGAACACTTTGGTACAGGACTCAGCTGGCTGGCTAGAGCGAACAGCGGGTAGAACATACTAGCTAGGACTATTTTCTCGTTCGTCGTGGCTCGCACTCGACCAAACTTTAAACTAAGAGGGTAATTTTCCTAGAAAAATTCAAATTTCAAGTTATAATTTATTCTACAAAATGTTGTATTAATTTAATTATGTATGTTTCGCACAATCCCCGAATTCGCTCAATGGCCGGAAAAAGGGGCACTTCTCGGATTGTGCAATGCAAAACGTCCAATCTGCGGAATGTACCTTTTTTCCGCCCGATGAGCAAATTTGGGGATTGTGCGTAACATGTGCATAGAAGTTTCAGGTAATACCTTTGTTTCTATGATGGTGAACACGTCTCTGCCATCTTCTGTAGTGCGACCAGTTACTGGAGATCCATTCACAGAGAGCAACACATGGCCAACTGAAACACCAAACAATGAATAGTAACTTAACTACACTCTAACCAGTTTTTTTAAAAAAGGTAATGAAGCATTATTGTATCTTCGCAAGTATAACTGATTATTCTATTCACCATTTATTCCATCCCGTTGGCCAAAAACAACAACAACTTTCTTATTTTCATACTGCAACTTGATGTCCAAAGGGAATCCGAAAGTTTTCTCAGTCTCCACGCGAGGAATGTTGTGGTCGTAGTTGTATATGAGACCTCCTGATTTACTTACAATATAAACACCGTATATCACCATTGTGAAACCAATTTAATAGAGTTATTTTAATAATTATAAATCAAATCAATAATATACACACCCCTTGATACATCTCATAAAAATATGTTCGTAAACTAAGCTAAAGATGTTGTCGTGTTCATAAAATGTTTAATCTTTTATATTTTAATTTAGCTACACGCATTATTATTTTATACACATTTTATAGATCAAAGTAATTAGATCAAATTGCTTTTATTTTGAACTATTGCTTAAGTCGTTGTCGTGTTGTCGCACATGTTGTCGTGTTGTTTAAAGCAATTTTTAATATACCATATACCCAGTTTTAAATATTATGAACGCACCATTTTGACAATGACAGTTCTGTTTTTTTTAAATATAATTCTCCTATGTAAGGGAAGGCAAAGCTTGAGCCTATGCAGCCTAGTCTTCAGAGTGTATTTTCTTTAGTTTTCTTATACCTAATCTAACCCTAAAAGTCATTAGAATGCTCCGGTGATTCACATTCCAATGCTCTACAGACTTTTGCACGGATATAACAATCCGAATCGTACCTACGGTAGCGCCTTCCTTTGCTTCTTACTCCCGCCATATTGTTCCTCGTCAGCAGATTATTATGTTAAATCCATCACATTAATACAACAAACACTGCAAGGAACCAATTTATAAGAGCGAGGAACAAAATCCTTCCTTTTCATGATCCCCGCGCAAAATCCAAAACTAACCTAACCTATAACTCATTGGAATGCGAGTGTGCAGAACTGCACCTCTTTTTATATAATTTATGACTTTTTATTGGTTTTTTCTTAATAATTTAAATATTTGATTTTGATATTCTTTTCTGTTTTGTTTTTGATTCAGTTCTTATTATACTGTCTTAGTGATAACACGGATTTTTATTTGTTAGTCCAAGTACATAGTTTATACAGAGAACTCAAGAGCTATCGAAGCCATTAAAGGAGCTCGAGCCCAGCTGGCTCCTGCACAGCGAGTGTTGTGCCCACATTCCAAATTATCCAATGCTCAATGAAGTTTTTCATGGGAGTGTTGAATCGGACCATACAGGATTGCTGTACTTCATTTCTCACTTTAACTACAATGTCTTTCACTGCCAGCACATTGCTAATCCCACTCAAGGGGTTTTGTTTTGCGCGGGAATCGTGACGGCTAGTCCTCAGGACAGGACAGGACTTTGCTTCTTGTTTTTCCTTATCATCCTTCTTACCCTTGTTCAGATACCCATCCGATGACCTATCCTTAAAAGTATTGTAAATAGGCCTAAAATGGCCCTACAAACTCACTGGCGGAATCATCACGGAAACGCCAACCAACGAAAATGAATGATTATTCATAATGCTTCTGGGCTTCTGGCTTTTTTATAAAAACTATCGTTAGGACAGTGGTAACTACAGTACAGTTGGTAAGTTGGGTTGGCTTTCAAGTTGGTACATTTGCCTTGAAAGGCAACTTGAACGTCAACTTGAAAGCCCACTGGCAGAACCGTTTACACGTTTCAACTTACCAACTGTATGTACTTACCAACTATACTTGCAGCTTGAACCGTTTAAACCGGCCTTCATGTCGTATTCTTACCAAATTGGCCCCAATATCAGTGGTCCGTAAACGTTTGCTACTACTGCCTCCGTGGTCTAGTTGTCTAAGCCATCCTGGGTTCGATTCCTATAGGGAGAAAACATAAAGTTGATATTTGTTAATTGATCACGTTGTGAGATTTTCCTTAGTTTGGTTAGGACAATGCAGGCTGTCTTTGATAGTGGTCATTACACAAAGCATGCTTGTCATAGGCCTGTGCTGTGCTGTGCAGTGTGCTATTAGGTAATTTAAAACTCTTGACTGTCTGTAAGCCTGTGCTATAAGGTAATTATAAAAGCTTTGACACCAGGATTCTTCGGGATGATCGACTCAAAACCCACCCACACGACAAGAAGAAGACTTTTGTTTGTACAGGTGATTGTGTTGAGTTTCACTCAGTTTCACTAGATACCTAGGTATGCATTTGATTAAAAGTCTTCAAATATAGGTACCTAATCTAAAAAAAAAAGATCGTTATTTGCAGACTTTGACAGACTAGGTAAGATATCCTCAGTCCAACAACCCAACACAGACATGCTATAGACCAAGTCTAGACAGAATTTGCGTCACGGTTGGTTCAATAATGGAAAATTGGAAAAGTAGTCTAGAACCAACTAGAACCCAGGCAAAACGGGGCGTAGTAGGTGCCAGACGGAGCAAGAAGGCTAAATTCGCAAGTCGTTTTTAGTGCGACAGCAAATGCAAATGGCCGCTGCGTCCCCTTTCTGGTCAAAGCAAACTGAACTCTATTCTTAGTGGGATAAATTTTACCACGCTCGATGTATGTTAGTACCGCAAAACTCACACCGTTTTTGGAGTAAATTCAACGACTTCTGAAATCTTGTTTATTCTAGTGTCAAAACAGCCAAACAAAACGACAACGCCACAGTCGCCACAACGCAGCGAGCGAAATATATTGTTGTTGTAGAGCTGTTAGACAAGAGCTTACAAGAGCTGTTATTTATCTATTTACGTGTTGGTCAAGAGTTTTGTTTCAAAAATGTCGTATAATTTATACTCCGGCAAGGAAAGAACGAATTCAAACAGTAAGTTAATGAATTTTTTTATTTAATACCTAGGTATGTGTTGCGGCTGTGAGGGCAACGATTTGTTGTTGTTGATCTTTATGTGTACAATTTGATTTACACATTATGAGAGTTAGGTACCATAGAAATATTATTATACTGAATGTTAGCTACCTACAGTAAAGTCTACTGAACATGACTCCCTGACCCTAAATTTAGATAATTTTCACATATTTTTTTATTTTACATATTGTTTTAATTATTTTTACAAACATACAAAGGTCTGGAATGCATGCGATGCAAATGAAACTTCACTACCTGCCGTAGGTACCGTCAATAAAAACAACTAGGTACCTAAAAGCCTCTATTAGACCATGCGATATCAAGACAGTCTTACTAAGACTTAGCATAGTGTAATAGGACTTAGCAAGTTAGTCTGTCTAATTAGACCGATCGAGTGGATTCGGCCGTGCTAACTTGCTTACTTGCTTGACATCGCGTGGTGTAATAAGACTTAGCACGCTTAGACCGCTCAGTCAGCGCTCATCCGCCGCACAGGAGAGACGTCTGTATTTTGATTATATGGAGTAATTAATTTTAAAAGATGTTCAAAGTTAGCAACTCCTACTCTAAAGAGTCAGATGGTTCCAAAGCACTCAATATTTGCATATTTGATAATTTTTCCCGCAGAAGTAAATACTTCTTTACCCATATTCTTCTTTTGTTTTTTTAATATTTATTCATACTAATAGTCGCGGTAAGAGCTACGGCAATTTTCTGGTATTTCTAAAGTTTTCCCATGACTCTTACGACAACCGTCGTCGCTGACAGAGTTCGCCTTGCAAATGAGTTAGCATGCGGTATTCAGCACAGTGTAATAGCGAGCTTGTCTAATTAGACTGTTAGACTGTCTTAGTAAGACTGTCTTGAAATCGCATAGTCTAATAGGGGTTTAATAACTTAAAAGTTGCTCTCTTGCTGTTAAAATGTTAGCTGACCACACTTTAGGGTGTGAACCTCTACCTATATGAAACTGAACAACTTTCCCCAAGGAACTTTTAAACAGGTTGAAATATGAAAAAAAAAATTGGCTCCCCCACATACCTACTAATAAAGGTGTCAGCGGCTAGGTAGAGTCATTTTCTTTGTCTCTAACATCAAACTAACAAAGATAACTTTCGAAGCAGTTGGGGCTTTTGGACCAAAATTCCTGTAGGACAGGTAGGTAAGTGCGCAAATTCTCGCAACCATGCGTGAATCATTCGGATCTAATCGGATGATCGGATCGATATGTGCATGCATGTGCGTGCGTAGGTAGGTATGTACCTATATGCGCGGGATGCATTGAGAATGGCGTCTGGCGTCGCGTCTGGCTGGCGTAGTAGAGTCCGGTTTCACCGCCGTAAACACAGAGAAAACTAAAATGATAACAAACATCTTTCGCAAAGCACAAAAATTTTAGCTCGAAATAAATTTTGCCTTGTCTATACAAAATTGCTGATGAGGAGAGCATCTTTGTTTGTATGCAAAAGGCAAATTTTATTTCGAGTAAAAAAATTTTGTTTTTCGGGAAAGTCGTTTACTTGTTTGGTATCATACATAAGCTTGCTTGGTACCTACATAAGTAAAACATGTGGTTTAAAGGAACACAGTAGGTACTTTTTTTACACCCTGTATATCAGTGAGTGAGTAATTTATCATCATCATCATCTCCATAGCCTTATCCCGTATCTCACGGGGTCGGCTACCTAATCTAGGTGATTGAACGAGGATACTCGTTTTTTTACTCAGAGCGACTGCCATCTGACCTTTGCAACCCAGAAGGGAAACCAGACCCAATCCTAGATTAGGTCAGAGTTTTCAAGCCGCCAATGCTTAGCAATGACCTCTGACATGGCTTAACGACTAATATCTACCTACGGTATTAAACGATATTAACCGGGACCAACAGCTTAACGTGCCTTCCGATCCGAAGCACGGAAAAGCGCCGAATAAACGTACCTACATGATGAAATTCGAAAACCGAAACCTACACTGGTAATATGTGATAAAAATGACGATATTTGAATGTTAATTTCTATACAACCATTTAAGCTATTGGGGTTGTTTTTGTTTATCTAGGGTGTCTTAATATTTAATCCAAGAGTGTGTTTATGTTAAATAGTTTTTGAGCTAGGATATGAAATGAAGGTGTCGAAAATGACTCCAAATGGTTCTTGTAAAATACACACGGTGCTGCCCGCTAGTTCTCTTCGTTTGGCTTGAACTTGGCTGGACACGCTACCGCGTGTCTAGATAGGTAGATACCTACCGTGCGTGCTGCCCGCCGCCGCCCGCCAGTTCTCTTCGTTTAGCTTGAACTTGGCTAAACACGCTACTGCGTGTCTAGAATCTAGACAAATCAATAATATAGAGTCTAGACTCTAGACTGCAATTGCTAAACTACACATTTACCTATAACGTTGCAAACTCATCTAGTCATCCCTGTTTTGTTTTGTGGCTTAGATACCTACCTACTTATTGATTGAATCACAATGGTTGGTTACCAAAAGGATAGTTCGTTAATCTCACCTGTGGTTAATCTACGGTTTTGGGAATTCACATAGAAAAAATCCGAATACCTAAATGCTACAAAGATTCTTTGATAACGGTGCGGTGGTGGTAAACATGATAATCGTGGTATAGGTACCTAACCTAACAGACATATGACATTTAAGCAAAAAATGACGATCTTTAAGAATTAAAGTTTGCGAATCTATACAATGTGTAACAGAAAGGGTATATGCATCGAGAAATGTGTGAATCTACCCATGAAACTGAACAACTTTCCCTAAGGAACATAGGTCGAAAAACGAAAAATAAATTTTGACCTTCCATACAAAATACATCAGCTGATAGCGCATTTAGTATGGGAAGTAAATTTTTTTTTTTCGTATTTCGACTTATGTTTCTTCAGTCTTAAGTTGGCTCAAACTATTTATACCGAACCCATCCTTACTACCTACCCAAGTACCTCTACCTACCTACCTAACCCATATATATACCTACTAGATACTTCGAACAATCTTCGGTAGGTAAGGTACCTACCTATAAACATACCTAAACGTTGTCGCAAGCAGAAAGAAGTCGTTTGATGGGCTTGGTTTCAATCGTGGTTTCAATCATCTGTTTCATTTCAATGAACAACATGCATCGTCAGTGTGACCTATTTGTCCTTTCTCGTCTCTCTGCAGTTGAAATAAGTACCATTTCCACCTTATTTTTAGTTTCGATTTCAAGAATTTATTCGTAAATATTTTGAATCATTTTCCGTAACCTAACCGTGATTCAGAAATCCATCGAAAACATCGCATTAGGGTTCATTTGGTTTCTTTCTGCACACTTCTTCCGAACCTACTCAGATTCTTTTGACCAATTTATATAAAACTGTGTGAATTATCCAGTCGAATGGCACCGCCCGCAGTCTACGGACTCCCGCGTGGAGGAGGAGCTAATGCAGAAGAGTCGCCGCTCCCTGGAGACCACCACCGACCCTCTGGAGAAGCTGCGTCTGCTGTGCCTGGCCCGCGGCGCCGCTGGCATCATGATCTTTGGCAGGTTGGTCTCACAGTAGCATATAGGAGCTGATGCAGAAGAGTCGCCGCTCCCTGGAGACCACCACCGACCCTCTGGAGAAGCTGCGTCTGCTGTGCCTGGCCCGCGGCGCCGCTGGCATCATGATCTTTGGCAGGTTGGTCTCACAGTAGCATATAGGAGCTAATGCAGAAGAGTCACCGCTCCCTGGAGAATACGAATTTTCACGAAAATCCTTTACTAACCTCCTGAATATAAATAACTTCATCCGTTTCGAGCAGGCCGATATTTCCTTTGCTTACCTCATTTATTCATTCATAAAATCACGCCTTTATCCCAAATGGGGTAGGCAGAGCATAAACGACCCAAACAAAGGTCTTTCCGCCACGTCTGACAAGTTTTGAGGGTTATTTTATTACAGATGATTTATGTATAAGTATTGCTAATAGTGACGGTTTGTCAGCCCATCGCCTAAATTTCAATACACTGAAACCCTCTTATCCCTTAGCTGGTTTTTGCAGCATTCCCGGGCATGCATGGAGATGCAGCTGGCACATTCTATGTTTTTCTATCCCAGTCCAGCATAGAAGAAACTTTGCTGACCCACTTCCAAGTCCAGGGGTCAGATCCCCGCGCGGGCTTTTTCCTCGCTCAGAGGATCTCTCTGGCAGTGCAGAGAGGAAATGCGGCCAGTGTTATGGGCACGTTTGGGCGGGCGGCGCTGCTGGGGGGACTGTTCGATTAGGTAGTTATTTTTTTAGTTTTTTAGTTTTAAGATGTGACTTGAATTTGACAATTTGTATTATGTATAATTATTATATTAAATAAATTTAATTACCTAAAATATAAATAACTTCCAAGTTACCATTCACAGTACCTAAATAATTCAATCCATTTGTTTCAGAATTCTCCGTAAGATTGACAGAGAAGGCACCAATCAGATAAATAAGAAGCAATTTCATAACGTCATCAAAGATTCTGGACTAGAGCTCACTGATGAGGTTAGTAGATTACGACAATGATACCGATTCCTTGATGACACGACTTAACTAATTAATACTATTGCCGTCCCTTTCCGTTCTCTCATGATAGAAAATGACAGATTACAATTTTAGTCAAGATTTAGTGATTTTGTGCGCATACGAATTGCCCCCAATATCGCATGCTATTGCCCGATAAACTTATTTCTTACGGATTAGTTACGGATTTAATTATTTGTTTTCTATTCTGACTGATGAAAGTTCTGACGTCCGTTTATGTTATGTAGGAAGTACCTACGATGGTAAAATTGTTTGCTATTCGAAAATGTACAACAAGGTGTAAATTTTATAATAAAAGGTTTTTTGTAAAGGATATAAGGACATGCAACGCTGCTTTGTCGTTTAAACTCGGCTTCCTTCCAAATATAAACGTCTGACTCGACACGCTAAGGGTCAGTTCACACCGAGACGGTAGGCGACGCGCACTTTTCAAGAGCTTGATATATAGAACTTTATTTAGTATGCAAAAAGATATACTCTGTTTTTTTAACGTTGCGTTATCGATACCAACTTGTTTTGCGGCCCATAAACATAAACTGCTTTTTCCTTACAACTTTAAAGAAAGTCAACCGCATAACATATGTTTGTAACAAGGTTATTGTCTGCGGTTCCGAAATTTTAACATCTGCTAAGTTGCTATGAAAAATCTGTTTATGGGCCGCAAAACAAGTTGGTATCGATAACGCAACGTAAAAAAAACGGAGTAGGTATAGACATTGCATTGACAGACTCGAGCGGCTTAGCGCTGCGCCGCGCGGTGCAGGTGCAGCGCTGCGTGGCGTGCGCCTCGAGACGCCTCGCGGCGTAGCGCGACGTATCCGACGCGACGCGTCGCCTACCGTCTCGGTGTGAACTGACCCTAAGAAGAATAAGAATAACTCTCAATCGACTGTTGTTCTTAATTTCCCTCCCACGCAGCAAGTTGTTTTTATTTGAATGTGTACTGTACATACCTACTAGGGTAAATACGCTAAATGTCGGCCCCTTTACGGATTTTCTAACTTTGGATTGCTCTGGCTCCATCAGTTTCCAACGAAAGGATAGGTTTTGCTGCGTTTTAGATAGATTGATAAATCTATTTTATGTTCGTAGGCTTAAAATTGACTTTTCTACTAAAATAAAAAAGTAGTAAGGCTTAAATGCGGCGAGGTCCGAAAAACCCAAAAGTCGGCCGTTTTCAGCCCAATGATCGGTCCCACTTTTCCCAAATGTCGGCCGCATATAGGATGTTTAAAATTAAGACAATGAAAAATATTATTAATATGATTTATATAATATAAGCATAAATTTAATAGATAGCAACAAGTTCCAAAGGATATTTGTCCTATCCTAAACCATATTTTGTCATAAAAATGTTTTCAATAATGTCAACTCCTCAAAGTCAAATCATTTATTTCCAAATAGATTCTTACGAACACTTTTAGAAATCCTAGTAGGTATGCCTATGTCAGCGTTAAATTGTAACAACTGTTAGTTTACAAACTTACTCGTCAGTTTATATACTATCGGTAGGTTAGGTTAGGTTAGGTTAGATTATAAATTTCCTAAGATAGATTATATCTAATGGTTTATGCAATATTACGGTTACACCTATATCCAAACCTCACTTCTTTACAATATTTATTTATAAATAATAAAATAAAATCATCATATTAATAAATATGAAGTTATGAGGATATAAGTTAAAAGAATAAATTAAAAGAAAAAATAAATTAAAAAACATTCAGCATGTATAATAGTGGCGCAAATTTCGAGTCTGGCCGACATTACGATCTATAATACTTCTAAAGTCGGCCCCTGTTTTGTGTACCTTATTTATCGAGATTCAACTAATATCCCCCCGGCCGTAATTTGGTGATTAAACGTGAAATAGATTTATGTACCTATAACCCTAACAAATTTTCATAATTAGCCAATAAAATTCGTTAAATCGTTGAATTTATAAAACAGACTGCATTTGCTTTAAGTCGGCCCCGGCCGAGATTGCGCTTTTAAGCCAAAACTCGTGTTCTAATGGCGGCCCCCTATTTTTCCCTTAAACCAATACGTAAAATGTTGCAAAAACTATGTCAAAATGTAGTAAAAATAACTATTTAGTGATAAAACAGCTTAATATAAAATAAAATAAACGTAAAACGTTTTTAACATAAATCCCCGAAGTGTGGGTACTCACAGCAAGTAAGCTACTTTGGCGAAGAATTTGACGCTTCAACGGCGCGAACTCTACTAACGCTCAGTGTGCGATGAGCGAGTGACGTAATAGGATGGTAACGGTTTGTACGTATTAAGTATAAATTAAGGTTGGAATACGTGTGGCACAATCCCCATTTATTACTTTATGAACTTAAAGCAAGCTGAATACGTGTAGATGGCCGACGTTTGGGGGGGGGCCGACGTTAGGCATATTTACCCTATTTATTATGTAGGTATTCTGTGCAGACTCGATTATTTTAAATATTTAAGTGATCTGTTATTGAATGTTGTTTCAGGACGTGGAAGAAATATTTGCTCGATTCGATAAGGACAACACTGGATCGATTAATCTGGATGAGTTCATCAACGATATACGTGTATGTATCGAAACGTAACCGTAAATATAAATGTAACTAACTTCGTACCTAGTCCTGTTTATGAAAGGTTTTGTTTTGTACGCACTTGCATTATACCGTGACCCTGACTGACCATATGTTCATGGAATAACCCGCTCGGCTCCTGTTGCTCGGCCTTGTGCATAATTTATACATCCTGTCTGTATCCGACAGTTATTTTTACCCGACTGCGCAACACAAAGAAGGGTATTGATTGTGTTTGTTTGTCAACCTTTATATATGTATGTATGTATGTTTGTTCCTTTGTGTCATTCTAGAGACGCGTGGGTCGATTCTTACGTTAATCGATTCGTCTTAACCTTGCGAGAGGTTGTAATCTTCTTCTTATCGTATGTGTTTTTCGAGTTGATATGTATGACTCGATGTAGCCTGGTGTCAAAGTTTTTAAACCAAATAGGCCTCTGACATGATTTTATGTAACGTCCACTATCGTATATCAGACAGCGACCGGGACCGAAGGCTTAACGTGCCCTCTGAAACACTGAATCCTTTTGAATACCGAATTTAGCTTGAATTGTCCTAACCAAACTGGGGAAACACAAAGCGATAAATTGACAAATATCAATTTTGTGTTCCCCCCGTGGGAATCGAACCCACGTCCTCTGGTTCGGGAGCACGCACAGATCACTAGACAGGCAGAACGAAAGAACAATAAAATGTGTAACATGGCTCACCCTCATGCCTCACCCGCAGCCACCGATGTCGCAGTCTCGTCGCTCGATCGTGGAGCAAGCGTTCAGGAAGTTCGACCACCACGGACACAACCTGGTCAGAGTCGAGGACCTCAGGAACGTCTTCGCAGTCACATCCAACTCCAGGTGATTAAATAATAAATTAATGCCGGTCGACGAACGAGTCAGTAGGCATATCTCCGCGTCTCAGCCGATACACGACCACTGCAGGACATAGGTCAGCTGATACACGTCCACTGCAGGACATAGGTCAGCTGATACACGTCCACTGCAGGACATAGGTCAGCTGATACACGTCCACTGCAGGACATAGGTCAGCTGATACACATCCACTGACTGCAGGACATAGGTCAGCTGATACACGTCCACTGCAGGACATAGGTCAGCTGATACACGTCCACTGCAGGACATAGGTCAGCTGATACACGACCACTGCAGGACATAGGTCAGCTGATACACGTCCACTGCAGGACATAGGTCAGCTGATACACGTCCACTGCAGGACATAGGTCAGCTGATACACGTCCACTGCAGGACATAGGTCAGCTGATACACGTCCACTGCAGGACATAGGTCAGCTGATACACATCCACTGACTGCAGGACATAGGTCAGCTGATACACGTCCACTGCAGGACATAGGTCAGCTGATACACGTCCACTGCAGGACATAGGTCAGCTGATACACGACCACTGCAGGACATAGGTCAGCTGATACACGTCCACTGCAGGACATAGGTCAGCTGATACACGTCCACTGCAGGACATAGGTCAGCTGATACACGTCCACTGCAGGACATAGGTCAGCTGATACACGACCACTGCAGGACATAGGTCAGCTGATACACGTCCACTGCAGGACATAGGTCAGCTGATACACGTCCACTGCAGGACATAGGTCAGCTGATACACGTCCACTGCAGGACATAGGTCAGCTGATACACGACCACTGCAGGACATAGGTCAGCTGATACACGTCCACTTTTACACCAAATTTATATAAGTTTTACTTTTTTCTCTCAAAACTTGTCAGACGTGCCGGAACGACCTTTGTTTAGTTGAAGGTTACCTTACCTATTAGGGGTAAAGGCGTGATTTTATGTATGTGTCTTTAATTTAAAAATGTTCGTTTTTCATGTTTAGGTACATGAGTGGGGAAAACAGTGCTTCTTCAGTGATGACTGCTTTTCTTGACCATTTTGAAACTGACGGAGAATTCGACGGAAAGGTAAAACTTGTTTTTTATGTCGCTTATTTTGATATGACGTCTAAGTATATACCTCCACTTTGGAGACTCAACCAACTATACCGGGTGTGAGAGACAGCGTACCGCAAACTGATAGGGGTTGCTCAACAGGACATTTTGAATTTTTTTATTTACTTTCCTATACAAAATGATTACACAATTTGAGTGGGAAAGCCAAATATGTTTTTTCATTTCCTGAAAGAATTTCGTGTTGAAAGTTGTTCAGTTTCGTTTACTGAGCAACTCCTAAGTAGGTATTAGTTTAGGGGAAGAAATCACGTGATATTTACCGTAATCATGTCCTGCTCCTGCTCAACGTGAGATTTGACTTGACCCCTCCCTCCTCCCTCCTAAACACCTCACGTGATTTAATCAACGAGTCTTCATACTTTTGGTTTTTATCCTTTGATTCTGACTATTATATATTCTGTGATTCTGATCATACTTATTCTAACTATTTAATGTATTGTATTAGTAAGTAAGTAGGTATATTGTGCGCGTCTTGTTTTTTTTTTCATCATGAAGATCTGCTGTAGAAACTTTAGAGATAAGCAGCGTCTGTTGTGTCTTTGTTTCCTATGTGTTTGTCATAACATAATGTATGTTTTTGTGTACATTGAATGTTAATATAAATAAACTCCCGGTTGTCAGGTGACGCTGGAGGAGTTCATGAGCTACTACAGCGGCATCAGCGTGTCGATGCCGGACGACTGCTACTTCGACCTCGTCATCCGACAGGCCTACAAGCTGTGAGCAGCCAGTAGCCAACCACCACACGCACGGGGGGGGCTGCAGGACTACCACGCGCACTCATACCGGGTGTGACGGACGACGGCTTCACGCAAACTGGCAGAGGTTGTTCACTCAACGAAACTGAACAACTTTCACTGGGGAATTCTTTCAGGAAATTAAAATAATTTTTGACTTTCCCGTACAAAATGATCAACTTGATTGGACAATTTGTATGGGAAAGCCAATTCTGTTTTTCATTTCCTGAAAGAATTTCCTGGTGAAAGTTGTTCAGTTTCGTTGACTGAGCAACCCCTATCAGTTTGCGTGAAGCTGTCCATTATGGCTGATTTACATAGTAGCAGTAGTAAATATAGTGGATAAGTACAGTCGGTTCAAGTTGCCTTTCAAGTACGAACTACGAACTGTCCTAATGCACTGTACTTACAACTCAAACAATGTAAACCGGTCTTTACACCTCGTAGTTTACACCCAGTATGGCCATGCGCGACATGCGCGACATGCGCGCACTGCCGACTAAACTATTCGCGGACATTTGGTTCGGATCTCTCTGTCACACTCACAGCGCGGAACAGAGAGCCCCGACTGTCGACTGTGTGTCACGTGATGTCGCCAGTTCAGAACAAAGATCCGACGACATGTCGACCAAACGTCTGTAGTTCCGAGAGCCCTGAGCCATGTCGCACAAAACAATATATCTGTTTGCACAATATTATTGCATTTAATAAACTAAGCATTTGGTTCTGCCTACCCCGAATGGGATTTTAGGTGTGACTTTAATAATATACTAAGTGAAAGCTTTCTAGTGAACGCAACTGACATGCGCCTGCGCCGCCTGCGACATACGGACATGTGATGTTAGTATTGCGCTCATAGGTGACTTGACTAGATGCTACGAATGTCATATCACAATATTACCAGTATTTTCGAGATTTTTATAATATAATAAAATTTATAAAGTTTATAAAACTTAACGTGTGCTTTATATACTACTTACTTACCTAATACGGTGTGGATGACATGATTTAAGTTAACTTTATGCTTTTATTATGCATTTCTGCAATAATTTTTAAGTAATGCGTCATTGAACTGATCGATTTTTGTTTTATTATTTTTGCAAGTTCGCAAAGAAGTTTGATTTATTTTTAATATTTGTTTAATTTAGATCTCATGGGCATTTATTCATTAGTGTAACCATACATTTTGATTCTTGTCTCGATATCTTCTTGAATTCTCATATTTATATTAAAAAAAATATATAATTTAAACGATGTTATAGAACAAAACATTATAAGTACTATTTGTAGCATGCATATGGTGTTAGACACCGAGTATTTAGCTTTGAATTCAATATTTTTATAAAAATGTTTGACAAGTTGCTAGAAGCGTATAGAGTCTATTAAGATTAGTTGATCAAAATATCTCTTCACTTATATTCGGTAGAAGGCTCCGCTTTTACTGTTAGAAAAAGGCCTTGGAGGTTTAGCCTGGACTTGGCCAGTTGGCCCTGAACAAAAAATTACTGCCACATAACTGCCACATTAGAATTAGTATTTGGAAACCTTATAATTATAATCCTATTATTAAGATTTTGCTCTTGAGTGTTTGTACTGTAGCTTGTAGTACTTACCTACTTGTATGGTAAATTTTTATTTATGTATGTATTAATCCGACATCTGATTTTAATAAATTAATTCTCTAACTATTTTGGTGTTTTATTATTATTACGTACTGTAGGTACTCTGGGAATCCAAGATACGAAGAATTCGGGATGGACAATAAAAGACTTCACGATGCATATAATACCCTTTCTGTTACACGTTGTATACAGGGTGTAAAAAAAAACACTGTTATCGCACGAGGACTCACCGCAAAGAGAATTCGATGCAGTAAGAAAGCGGGGCAAGGGTAACAATAACAACTTCTATTCTACTGATGATACCAAACAACTATGTTAATGTAAGTATCCCAAAACACAAAAATTTTAGATTGAAAAAAGAAATTGCCGTTTCATACAAAGATGTTCTCCTCATCTGCAATTTTGTATGTACAAGGCAAAATTTTATTTTTTTCGCTTTTCTAAAGTTGTTTGTTATTCACTTGTAAACTATGCTTGTAGTTTTGTTTTGTATATTACAGCGACATCTGTCTTTTATTACTAGAACTAAGATGTACATTAGTTTACCAGTCAACCAAAAGGTGAGCTGATACAATAGGGACATAATAGGTGGCGCTAGTAGGTAAGAAGTTTTAATAAAAGCCTATAGATGGCGTGGTAATGATAATGAAGCGCTCGCTCAATGGTCAAGTGGTTGTGCTTATTCCTCGATTCATTCCGATGACGAATGGTAATAGCAACCATCGCCGTGGCCAGGTCACGGGTTGGTGACATACAACTCGAGCGTTCCCGTTCTTCGGAAGGCACGTTAAGTTAAGCCAGCTGCTGAGTTGACAGCTGGGTTGACCACTATAACTTTGCAAAAGGTTTCCCTTCTAATAGGTTGTGTGTGGAGGTCAGATGGAAAATCTTTTTGGAGTCTTTCTTCTTCCAGACAATCAGGTAATTCAGCCTGCATTGTCCTAACCCAACTGGGGAAAATCTAACAAAGTGATAAATTGTCAAATATCAACTTTGTGTTCCCCGCCTGGGAATCGAACCGAGGACCTCTGCGAATCGGGAGCCCATGGGTCACTAGACCACGGAGGCAGTTGAAAGGCTGATGATGATGATGGTGAAGGGTCAGGAAAACTCGGAAGGATGCCGCCCTGTTGGAGGCCCACCGGCATAAGGTACGCGGGCCGCGGTCTGTGCGTGCATCCCTGCACTACACCATCGAAAACAAAAAGGACAATGGGCAAAAGTGGTCCAAGATGCTGCATTGATAAGAGACTTGTAGGAAATGAAAGTAAATCCTTGACATAATAATTCGGGTCAAGTATTATCAATACGATACGACAAAACTGAAAGGCAGTTTTTTTTTTTTAGATCTTTACATTAGCGTTTAATAAGGGGCACAATACCATATTGTACTTGTAGAAGCCGTAATCTATACTGTCTAGGTAGACCAGGCGCACAGATCCGGCGTGAGAATGCGTCGGCAGTTCTCAGAAGCCGTTTTCCTCGTCACAGCTGATCCGCGGCTACGTCACCGCGCGTCAGGTCGCGCGCGCTTAAAACCGCGAGTACTGCGCGCCGCCCCGCCTAGTGCTGCGCGCGCGCTCCTTCATGCATGATCTTGGTGGTGGAAACAATCAATACAAGACGAACCGCGAGTACTGCCCGCCGCCGGGCCTAATAGTGCGGTTTAGGAGGAGAGGACTGATAATAATCGTGCTTATAAAATCGTGAACTTGGAGGAGCGAGGAGTTAGCCCTGGCGCCCCGCGATGCTTGTATGGAGCCTCCCCCCCCCCCCCGCCGGCTCCGACTCCGAGGGGGATGATACCGTACCCTCCGGTAATACCTCACCCTATCTCACTTTTTAAATAATCATAAAATGTTTTATTTTTTGGATGTGTGAATGAAGTGTTTGTTAGGTATCATCCCCCTCGGAGTCGGAGCCGGCGGGGGGGGGGGGGGAGGCTCCATACAAGCATCGCGGGGCGCCAGGGCTAACTCCTCGCTCCTCCAAGTTCACGATTTTATAAGCACGATTATTATCAGTCCTCTCCTCCTAAACCGCACTATTAGGCCCGGCGGCGGGCAGTACTCGCGGTTCGTCTTGTATTGATTGTTTCCACCACCAAGATCATGCATGAAGGAGCGCGCGCGCAGCACTAGGCGGGGCGGCGCGCAGTACTCGCGGTTTTAAGCGCGCGCGACCTGACGCGCGGTGACGTAGCCGCGGATCAGCTGTGACGAGGAAAACGGCTTCTGAGAACTGCCGACGCATTCTCACGCCGGATCTGTGCGCCTGGTCTACCTAGACAGTATAGATTACGGCTTCTACAAGTACAATATGGTATTGTGCCCCTTATTAAACGCTAATGTAAAGATCTAAAAAAAAAAAACTGCCTTTCAGTTTTGTCGTATCGTATTGATAATACTTGACCCGAATTATTATGTCAAGGATTTACTTTCATTTCCTACAAGTCTCTTATCAATGCAGCATCTTGGACCACTTTTGCCCATTGTCCTTTTTGTTTTCGATGGTGTAGTGCAGGGATGCACGCACAGACCGCGGCCCGCGTACCTTATGCCGGTGGGCCTCCAACAGGGCGGCATCCTTCCGAGTTTTCCTGACCCTTCACCATCATCATCATCAGCCTTTCAACTGCCTCCGTGGTCTAGTGACCCATGGGCTCCCGATTCGCAGAGGTCCTCGGTTCGATTCCCAGGCGGGGAACACAAAGTTGATATTTGACAATTTATCACTTTGTTAGATTTTCCCCAGTTGGGTTAGGACAATGCAGGCTGAATTACCTGATTGTCTGGAAGAAGAAAGACTCCAAAAAGATTTTCCATCTGACCTCCACACACAACCTATTAGAAGGGAAACCTTTTGCAAAGTTATAGTGGTCAACCCAGCTGTCAACTCAGCAGCTGGCTTAACTTAACGTGCCTTCCGAAGAACGGGAACGCTCGAGTTGTATGTCACCAACCCGTGACCTGGCCACGGCGATGGTTGCTATTACCATTCGTCATCGGAATGAATCGAGGAATAAGCACAACCACTTGACCATTGAGCGAGCGCTTCATTATCATTACCACGCCATCTATAGGCTTTTATTAAAACTTCTTACCTACTAGCGCCACCTATTATGTCCCTATTGTATCAGCTCACCTTTTGGTTGACTGGTAAACTAATGTACATCTTAGTTCTAGTAATAAAAGACAGATGTCGCTGTAATATACAAAACAAAACTACAAGCATAGTTTACAAGTGAATAACAAACAACTTTAGAAAAGCGAAAAAAATAAAATTTTGCCTTGTACATACAAAATTGCAGATGAGGAGAACATCTTTGTATGAAACGGCAATTTCTTTTTTCAATCTAAAATTTTTGTGTTTTGGGATACTTACATTAACATAGTTGTTTGGTATCATCAGTAGAATAGAAGTTGTTATTGTTACCCTTGCCCCGCTTTCTTACTGCATCGAATTCTCTTTGCGGTGAGTCCTCGTGCGATAACAGTGTTTTTTTTTTACACCCTGTATACAACGTGTAACAGAAAGGGTATTATATGCATCGTGAAGTCTTTTATTGTCCATCCCGAATTCTTCGTATCTTGGATTCCCAGAGTACCTACAGTACGTAATAATAATAAAACACCAAAATAGTTAGAGAATTAATTTATTAAAATCAGATGTCGGATTAATACATACATAAATAAAAATTTACCATACAAGTAGGTAAGTACTACAAGCTACAGTACAAACACTCAAGAGCAAAATCTTAATAATAGGATTATAATTATAAGGTTTCCAAATACTAATTCTAATGTGGCAGTTATGTGGCAGTAATTTTTTGTTCAGGGCCAACTGGCCAAGTCCAGGCTAAACCTCCAAGGCCTTTTTCTAACAGTAAAAGCGGAGCCTTCTACCGAATATAAGTGAAGAGATATTTTGATCAACTAATCTTAATAGACTCTATACGCTTCTAGCAACTTGTCAAACATTTTTATAAAAATATTGAATTCAAAGCTAAATACTCGGTGTCTAACACCATATGCATGCTACAAATAGTACTTATAATGTTTTGTTCTATAACATCGTTTAAATTATATATTTTTTTTAATATAAATATGAGAATTCAAGAAGATATCGAGACAAGAATCAAAATGTATGGTTACACTAATGAATAAATGCCCATGAGATCTAAATTAAACAAATATTAAAAATAAATCAAACTTCTTTGCGAACTTGCAAAAATAATAAAACAAAAATCGATCAGTTCAATGACGCATTACTTAAAAATTATTGCAGAAATGCATAATAAAAGCATAAAGTTAACTTAAATC